>ARYC01018319.1:0-11287 GCA_000711775.1 Oxytricha trifallax
AAGTTGTCAAGCTCGAGGAAGAAATCGGTGGACTTGATGGGAGACAAACAAAAGGAGAATCGGTTTGGCTTCACTCCTAAAAAGATAAGGCTGTCCTAGAATGTGAGCAGCGCATCTATAGACCAACTCAGCGAGAGTCAAGGTAAGATTTGCTATTGATTGAAAATGGAAATATAGGCTTCAACCTGAAGGAAGAGAGCGAAAAGTTTGAGCGTGATATACAGAGCATCCAAGACTACTTTGATGACAAACAGGAAGCCTCCAAGTTTAAAAGCATTGCAGAATACCAGAGTGAAATGAAGCAAAATCTAGGTAGTTATGGCATGAAGGTGAGGGAGCTTTCGATCTAGAAGAGCCCCAATAAGAGGCAGCAGTTCTCGATGTCATTTATAGCGGCCATATCTCAAGACCGAATCCTCTCAAGTCAAATCATAGAGGGCCTTTCGACTCCTCCCTCTTCGAGAATTTCATCTATCATACCTTGCGAAGTGTGAGAACGGACAAAGATCTCAACTCTAAGTAGGTGATACTCTTGATGGATAACGCTGTCATTCATAAGTAATCAGAGATGCTCGAGACAGCCAGGAAGTTCAAGGTGAATGTTCTATTCAATGCCGAGTATTCGCCCTGGCTGAATCCTATAGAGTAGCTCTTCTCGTTCGTCAAGAAGCAACTCAAAGTGGACACTGTAAACTCCAAGTAAGATAATCCCATCTAACATCTCTAGGCAGCAGCTCGTGAAGAGGGTCTCTGAAATCGTACAGAGCTTAAGTGCAGAAGACATTCAAGGCATGTGGGTGTTCAGTATAAAAAAGTGGCTGCACACTCTGCGCTATGGATTTGTCTGATGATGTTTGTTACAGAAGCAATTTATGTTGCTGAGCCTATTAAAGGAAATACCCCTTTATAAAAGAGTAATTTATAATACAAGGCTATAATGGTAATAATAATAATCAATCATGGCAATTGCTATCGCACTTTCCCACTTTGTATTTGAGGCAATCTTGACATAAGCTTATGAAAGCAAGCAACCCTTCGAACTGGATTCCGATCGTGCTTCTTTAGATGGAGGTCCACTCAATGCAGGATCTCTCTAATGTATTAGCATGCCAATCACCGCCCTTCCCATTTCAGCTTCTCAAACTGCGATGGATAATGCGAATGACCTTCATACATATGCCCATTACACTTATAAAGCTCCTGTCTAATTAAGCTATGCACTCTATACACTTGGCAATCATACACTGCAAAAAGAACTAATAAAGGGCAATTTATATCATATTTATTCATAATTATCAAACACACTACACTTCAAACGAAAAGGGTTTAGGGGTTTTGAATTACTCATCGAAGGGGGTTTTGGGGTTTTGAAATATGGTCCAGGGGTTTCTGGGTTATGAAAATTCGTTTTTATATAATTAAGGGGTTTTGATTAATTGGTCGAAAGGGTTTAATATTAAAAGCGTACACATATTAATTATTTATTTATTTTTATTTTCACTTTTTCCCATTTCATTTATATTTTAACAATATTGTATATGAAATTTATTAAAGATTACAAATATAGTAATAAATATGAACATTATGGATGACAATTCTCCAGAGTTTTAAAAGATGGCAATGAGTTGCATTTTAAAGTAGTCGAAGTGAATGGAATGGATCAAATTTGATTTTTTAAAGAAAATGGGTTTAGTAACTTGAAATTAGTATTTTTGACTTTGTATTAATAAATATTTTTTCCTTCAAATCCCATAATTTATCTAATATGCTAAAATGCCTCAGTTACTTTCGAAAAGTCATCATAATTTCTTCAGTCTTAAAGATTGATCTGCTACAGCAACTAGAAATAATTATATAATAATAAGTAAAGAGTATGACATAAATATGACAGTTAATGTCATACTCCCAACGATAACGCTGCCAGTAGAAAAAAAAACTCACAAAATTGTTTTATTAAAACAGAGAAATTAGAAGCAATAAAATTGACGATTTTTCTATATTAGTCTTATTATTCTAACCATATTTTAGGGAAGATACTATTTTTTGCATGCTCTACTGCAACAATAAGGTCATTTTCTAGGTAGCTTGTCTGCGGGGGTGCTCAAGAAACTGTAAAAATAAATAATTATAAATCTCAGAAAATGATAATTATTTAAATTGATAATTTAATCATCTTAACACACATAATAAAAAAGTTTTATTAGGGTTGTTAATTAATGTTCAAACGATATGCTCTTGATCTAGACATCAATCATCCATTATGCTTATAGATGCTTTCATATTAATTCTAATGTCTTTAATCATCTTAAAATAGCTTATTGCAAAAATAGGTTTTTCATATATCCTTTTTGTTTAGTATTCCATTTATAGCGTCAATTTCTGTTTTATTTATATTTCAATTTAGCTCACCTTACTTGATTAAAGTATTCATGCTTTTTAATGAACTAAAATAAGCTAATAATAATATTTCTACCAATGTGTTAAAGTGGTATGCAATTCATCATCATCATTGAATAGTTGGATAAGATAAATTCTGATAAATCTCTCGATAACTTCTTTAATGCCAAATATGATTCATATTTGTATTCTTGTAACACTATTACAATATTTTTCGTGGTTAAAAGCCCATTTCTATCAACAAAGATATTCTAGCTAGAAATAATACATTCTCCTTTTGTTCATTCTTTAATTTTAGTTTGTGCTAATTAAATTATGATTTAAATATTTATATAATAGATACTACTTTTGAAAATTAAATTTACACTTCTTTGCAAATATCTCTTAAAAAATACTCTATTTATATATAAATTATTATATATTTTCACATCTTATATAATTAATCCATTAAAACACTTTTTATATTTATATTAATTATTTAAACAAACAAGTACATATTAATTAATTTAATTATCTAGAAATTATTGTTTATAAAGCAGTTGAGTTAAATTAACATTTTAAGAGAAGCTTACATTATTTTAAATTTTCTAACTTTTTAACTAAGGATATAATATAATAAAAACTGTGTCTAAGATTTATTCGCATAACTTTAGAATTAAATACCATTAATATTTGCTGTTAATTAACTTATAAATTTAAAAATAGAACTATATTATACACTTTAGTCCTTAATTAATTATTTTATAATTATCATAGTTATTTTACTAATTTTTATTGAGTTCAATTTATTTAAGCAAATGCAAACTCATAGCAAGGGACAACTACTAGCTATTAATTGATTTCTATTATCGATTAGATAAAATCTTGGCCAATTTTTTGCGATTTAATTTAAAACTATAACATCGCTAAATTAAAAGATAAGTCTTTTTAAAGTAAATATTATTGGTTACTATATTTTGGAGAATGATGAAAATATTTGTTATTAATCATTTAATAATAACTTTTAAGTCCGCATTATGTGAGTTGCTGATGAATAAATTTTTAATAACTTGTGTAGCACAGTTAGTAGATCTAGTGTCTAAGAAAACCTTAAAGCAAGTTTTTTTTTGTTCACTGTATTAATATTATAATTTTGACTTAATGTGGTTTATTTAAAATCTTATATTACTCATAAATGCATTTCGAAGATTTAATAAAAATAATTTAATATTATTTAAAGTAATAATAATAATATGATCACATTGAGGTCTCTAGGGACTCCCGATCTAAAATATATGATAATATATAAGGGTCAATCCCTTTTGAATGATATGTTCAAGAGTTTGAACTATTATCTCCTTCTGTCTATTTCATCGATCAGTAAGGTCATGGGTGGTGATGGAAGGCCGATGCAATATCTATGAACCAGATTCTCTGATAATGTCTTCAGTCAATGTCTTATATGAGTTATGCTGTGTTCTTTCCCATTTGAACCTTAGGTATGAATCCAATCTTGCTCTAGTCTAAAGTGCTCCAAAATGGTTTGAGTATAGTCTCATCCAAGTAAATTCAAAAAGTTTTCTAGCTGCAAAGGACATAGCAATAGGTCTAGTTTTTTGAATTGCGGGCATTGTGTTATCTGTTTTTGAGAGTAACATGATATTTGCATAATTAATCCATGGTGGTGGTTTAGCCTTCTTGTTGATCCAGTCTTCTATGAATGATAGTAGAGGTAAAGCATTGAATATCTTTCTTAGAAATCTGTTACTCAGATTGTCTGGGCCTAATGCTTTATCATTTGGGAAATATTTTAATGAGTCTGTTTAGAGTTTATGTCTTTTTGTATATTTGTATTAGCCTGTACCCATTTATAAATAGTCAACTTAGTCTTTTAGTGGTTTATTTGGTAGAGGTGAGTAGTAGCAACCTGCATTTTGTAGTTCAAGAAATTATTTGACTTTTTTTTTTCATTATTCAATGGTCAAATCCGCAAGTTATGAAACTATTCTAGGAGGTTTAGAACCTATGACTTTCTCCAAAAAACTTAGTTGCTTCTTTAGCATTTCCTTTCATCCATAATCCTTTGATGATTTAATTAAGTATTACCATTAAGTGTATTTTCTGTGGTTTCTTTTGAGTTTTTACCTGTGGCTTAATACTCTTATTATTATACCAATCTTATTCCAGTTTTAGTTGTGATTCATCAAGTTATTTTGTTACGCACTTTATTGTTGCCGCGGTTAATTAGAAGTTAAGATTTTTTTAAATTGCAAAGTTGTCAAAAGCTGATTGGAATATGTGCGAACTGGTGTAACTTAAAACTTTTGACTCTATGACGTCTATTGCTGTTTGTTACGTCACGCCAATGCTAGTTACTAAATAGGTGTTTTGAAAATTTTCAGCCAAGTAATAAAGGTCGCCAGCAATTATGTAATTTGGATCTTTGAGTCTTTTTTCTTAATTTCTTCTACAAATCCCTTTTTGTATTTGATGAATTATTGCGAGATATATAAGTTTGAGATTTTTAATCCGACGTCAACAAAGTTAAGGTCCAATGAAAGTGGGACTGAGTCTAAAAACTCGACTCTGCCAAGAGCAGCTTTGACAAGAGTTATAGTACCATGCTGACCATCTGATATTTTTGTTTCAGATGCTTAGATGCTTTATCCTGGGAAGTGCACTTTAGTATTTCTAGCTTCCTATAGCCACACTATGTGAGGTTAGTGTCTTTGTATAATCTTCAGTAGAAAACTTATTGACTCTACTGAAGACCCACCCATAACCCACGAGATGATGTTTAATCCCTCAATATTTTCAGAAATCATCGTCGTTCTATTAAGTAACTATTTTACTTAATAAAATACTATAATTTTAATATAATTTATAAGTCATTTAAACTTATTTTAATACAGCAACAAACAATAAAAGGAAGAAAGACTTATAAAAAAAGCAAATTTATACTAATTAACATACTCTCCTATATTCAAATTAGAGAGCAGATTTATTTGTTAACTATGATTTTTATCGTTTGATTTTATCAGTTTCAAAGCTGCTCAAATAATATACTAACAATAAAATGTACATGCAAGAAAAGTTTAATTATACACAAATTTATAATTAATTAGAATTTATTTTGCATTATTTTTGGTAAAAATTAGCAACAATAATATAATAATTTATTTGTTATAAAGGGGGGGGTATAAATATTGATTACATTAAAAACAACAGCAACAACAAAAATATAAAGAATATTAAAAGGTGGTAATTTAATTAAAAAATTAAAATAAAAATATCTTTATGCTATTTATGGTAGTCAACTTAAAACAATTTAATTTATATAACAAATTTTTAGTTATTATTTAATAAAGGATTAAGAGAAAGTAATTGTTATTAGTTTGTAAGTATTCTAAAAGCTTGGGGATATTTTAATACTAAGGAAATGAAATAAAGTAAATTATTTTACATATAAAATGTTTACAACTTTTTTACATTTTTGTAGACATCTTAAAAGTTATAATATCGATCATTTATCTTTAAAATATGAAAAATTATTTAAATCAAATAAAGCAACGTAATATATTTATATTTAATTAGTTTAATGCATAAATGGGAGATAACTTTTCAATAAATGCTCAAAACCTCTCTAAATTAACAACGATTTTTGATAATAAAACAAGATGGTAAGTAAATAAATCTCATTAAAAATTACTCAAAAATACTTTGAATATATTTGCCATTAGTGAAAGTAAAGTAATACCTACATTTTCAAGTCAATTAAAGTTATTACGATTTTAATCAGCGAACCCAGATATCTTGTATTCATTCACAAAAAAATACGAATACAGTAAATTGCCTCCGATACCTTAAATTATCTGACTACTATTCTTGCTTCGCAAGAATAGTAAGATTTTGGAAAAGTCAAAAATAAATTAAATAAATAATACCATAATTATTTACTCATACATAATAAAAACTAATAATCATAGAATTCTCTTTATTTTTCCATTTTTATCACTGATACTTATGATTTAATTTACATATATGTAATTATTGGCAGTTTGTATTTCTTAAAATTAATATATTTTCCAATTGTTTTGTATTTTATCAATAATCATTTAAAATTCTAAATTTTTTAGAAATATGGTTAATATAAATTATAAAGTGAATAGTTGTAATTTCATATATTATTAGTAATTTAGAAAAATTATATCTTAAAAAAATCAGTTTCATCTTCTTCATCTTCGTCTTCATCATCATCGTCAGAAAATAATTTGCCTCCTTGCTACAATCTCTGTATGACCTAGTGAACCACCTGTCTGTTGAAGACTCCAGTTTTATCAAGTAGGGCCACTAAAAAATTATTTAAAGATATCTTTTTTGTAACATTGTAAATTTTATTTGAGTGCACAGTCATCTTCTGCTTCTAATCATTTTCATTTTTGATTATTATTAATTAATTATTTCTAAAAATTCACTTTATTACAAAAAAATCTTAATTCTAATATTAACTCATAATTATAAATATGTAAGTAATTTTTAGCTTATTACAATTATAAAAATAAAAAATAAATAAAAAAAATAAGAAAAAGAATAATCACAAATTAAATAATTGGAAAAATGCAGAGTAAATAAATGAATAAATAATCAAAAACAAAAAGTTATTTTTACTAAAAAGCAATATAAAAAACACTAAATAATTAAGATACAGTTATTAATAACACAAAACGAAAAAAATATTATTGTAGAATACTGTAAACTTGTTTATTATTTGTTCATGATCAATTTCATAAAGTGCTTGTTTTTGAGGGTGTTTTGAAGCAATTTAAAATTTTATCTTTTATAATTCCCACTAATCATTAGATTCTACATCTTTCCTGCTTCCCCAAAACTCTAAGAAGTAAGAAATATATTTGCAGTCATCAAATGCTTCATTTTGAGATTTCATATATTTCTTAAAAAATTAAATTAAAATTTTGGTAATTTTTGCAAATCTCAATGTTACGTTTAAACCATGTTCCCGTCCTATTCAGAGAATATAAATATAAATTCGTTAATTTCTTATATAAATATAAAAATTTAACATGAATAAAATAAAAAATATAAATAATATAATTAATAGATTTGTTTTTAAATAATGATTGGTTTATAAATTATTATATAATTATTTTAATTATTACTTGACTTAATATAGTATATATTTATCTATAATTATGTTTTAGATTGTTATACTAGTGTTAACGAAAATCTTAATATAAATCCTAATTACATCCTAATTTTTAATATAATGCAGGCTTTTATGATTAAAATTATATTTTCACTCAATTTATTCCTTTTTTTTATACTAAAAATATTGTCATGAAAAATTGAAATTAATTTCACTTCAAAAGCATAAAATACATTCATGATTTATAATAAAAAATATATAATATAACATTAACTGTAATAAAAACCAGAAGATAAAATGAAATCAAAAGCAAAATCAAGTTTAAGAAGCAAGGTTGCAAGATATGCATTTTTACTTCGGTATGGGACCCTTAAGCCAACTCAAAATCCGAGACTGCTACTGACACTTTCCCAAATTTCAAAGATTTTGAAAGTCCCAGTATAATTTGTCAGAGAATAATGTCCAAACTATTATAAGCAACGCTAGAGCGTTACCCATACTTAAAGCTAGAATAGAAAGAAAATTACTTAAAAGCACATAGACTACTTAGTGAGTGAAGAAACTCTTAGCAATTGGAAGGGCTACTCACTTCACACTAGAACTATGCTATTCCATTGACGCTACCCTGAGTCTACTATAACAGTCTCATAGCTATAGTACATTTACAAGAAATTCAAAATCAGATACAAAATAATGAGAACGACATATAAACTAAGCAACAATTGATTAAAATGTATTAAGAAACAAAGACTAGAGAGATTCAATAAACTCTTGGAATTAGTTGATGATAGCAAAAAGATAATATATGTAGATGAGGTTATCTTTAAACCATACTAAGTCCAGCAGCATACATGGGCAAGTTTAGGGAGAAATTAGAAATTATAAAAAGAAGGCTTATAATTAAAAGCTATGGCAGCTACTGTGGCCATAAGCATGGAGTCAGGACTTGAAGGCTATCAAATTAAAGTAAAATCAATTAATATGAAAGACACAAAAACTATGATTGAGTATCTCTGTTTGAAGAATAAAAACAAAAACATAGTAATATTCTGGGATAACTTGAGAGCACACCATAGCAAAATGGTACAGGAATAGATTAAAATATAAAACTGGGAGTGTGTTTATAATGCCCCATACTCTCCAGAGTTTCATTGCATAGAGGAGGTCTTTTCATTAGTAAAAAAAGTGTATAAGCAAAAAATAATTTAAAGTGATTTTCAAGTGAATTGGAAAGAGCACTTATAAATTATAAAAGACAGTATACAAAGTATAAAAGTAGACGTAGTAAGACTTATAATAAAACGGCATTTAGGCAAAATGAAAAACTATTTAAAGCTTAATGAATAAATAGACATGCAACATGGAAATGCAGGTCATGACTCTAGAGTCACTCCATAAATTCACTTTCAGGTGCCTACATGTTCTATGATTCTTGAGCCATGACTATGTCAGCCGAGGCTTTGTTAGGATGTCTTTTCGCTTCAATCTTGTCCTTAAATTAGTGAAAGTCAACAGAAACTTCGTGATGCTCTCGCTTTTTCTTTCTGATTCTAGGTTTAGACTTTTGCTTGAGCATGGAGAGAGCCTTCCCTTTAGATTCTAAAATTATATATATTATTAATATAAGCTTACTTGAAAAAAATGGCTCCCCGGATAATTCTTTGTATAATTCTTCTTTAATGTAAATCTTTTCTTTTTCTTCTTCTTATGTTTCATCTATATTCCTTTTTCGATTTGCATTTTTTATAAGCAATGACACATAGCCTGTCCATAAGGTGCCCAACACACCATAGAAATACTTTCTATCTGGTAGTGTTGTATAATCTGGATAATAGTTCATGAACCTTATTATTTCCTGATCATTCTTAATTTGGTCAAATACATTCTTGACAGATAGCTCTTCGTAATAAGGCACATTAAGCTGAATTACCTCTCCTGACTTTAATAGCTACTTTTCCCCAGAAAGGAAGTCTTTAATAAACCTCATAAGTGATATGTTCTTCACTTGGCAAAAAGTACCCCTCTTAGAGTTATTATAAAATTATCTTACTGTTAAATTTCAGAAAGTTTACCCAATCACTTTTAGAACGAAATTTATTTTGGAACTCTCTTGCGTCATGGGCTTAGATAGACTATCTTTCCATATTTTATAAATATTTAAAGTATTATTAATAATATAAATCAAAAAGTTTATATAATTCTGATCTATTATTAATGCTCATGAAGTAAAATTATTAATTTAGTATGAAATTCTATATAATAAAAGGCTTTCTTTAACTGATCAGAAAATATAAATTACTATTGTAATAAGAAATGTTTATTACACTATAAGAAAACTTTTAGATAAGTTTATTTAAAATAAAAATCTTATATTAAAATTTTAATATAAATAATAGGAATATAGTTGCCATGTGCTTGGCAATAAGTCATACAAAACAAATAATTTATATTTTTTTATAATATTATTATATTACTTTCAACTGAAATTTGATTAGATAATTATACAAAAAATATTAAAAATATAAGAATAATTTATTTTATTGCTATGAGGCTCTTCAAGGCAATCCTTAGATAATTTATTTATATATTTATTTTAAATAATTGAATTATTTGTAGCTGGTTTGTATAGTAATCTCTAAACATTAATGAATAATATAATCATTCTTTGTTATAAAAATAAGAATGTCAATTTATTTATAGGGGTGGAAAGTTTTCCAATTTTGTTTTAACACTATTTATGAAGTTCACGAAGCTAAAAATTACAATTATAGCTAAAACCAGTTAGAATTATTCATAAAAATAATCATTTAAATATAATTAAGGAAATAAGTATTTCTTATAAAACTTATTTATAATTATTAATACCAATATAACGTATTAATAACTCACCATGCTAGTTATATATTGTATAATAAATTTTTAATTATAGAACTAATTACAATATTATTTAAAGCACTTATTGCAATTATCTAATATTTATTATTTAATAATTTTATAGAATATACTATAAATGGTAGAATTAACTGAAAGTGGTTCTTGAATAACAAAAACCCTTTCACATCGTTCATTCCTAAGTTTTGACTCAAAAAATCGGCCTCCTAAGAAATTACTCAATTTAGATACAAAAGGTAAAATAAAATCATTTAGCTTAATTAAAAGTCAAATAATAAGAAACTATTAAAATTAAAGTATATGCCAAAGAAGATATAACCACCAATAATAGATTTAACAAGCAGATATAATTGTAAATACTGCGCCTCAGAATCATGTCATGCTAGTCTAAATGCACTTGAGGTTCACATCACCCGTTATCATAGGGATTCACACAAAGCCAATAAGCAGAGTGACATGCTGCTAAAGAGGACTTGCAAGTTCTGTGGGATCACGAAGGACAGGGTTTATAATTGCAGAAGGCATGAGGCAAGTTGCAACACTAGCTTCAATAAAACAAAAGTAATTGAAAAGTAAAAAGAAGACAAAAAGCACTAATCATTCATAGATGGACCAGCTCAAGTAGTGATAGATGTGTATAAGGGCTACCGACTAATACCAATTCAGCAAAAATTAAAGGAACTTACCTACAAAGCACTTAGAGATCCAGTTGTTTACGATGGAGATGTGCGAGACATTTTAAAATGGCAAGAAATCGAAGAGGATGCCTTAAAAAAGCATGGCAATCTTTTCGAAGTTGTTATTATGGATCCTCCATGGAGAATCAAACAAAAGGTTCCATACTAAACACTCTCT
>ARYC01018320.1:0-79029 GCA_000711775.1 Oxytricha trifallax
ACATAAATATGACAGTTAATGTCATACTCCCAACGATAACGCTGCCAGTAGAAAAAAAAACTCACAAAATTGTTTTATTAAAACAGAGAAATTAGAAGCAATAAAATTGACGATTTTTCTATATTAGTCTTATTATTCTAACCATATTTTAGGGAAGATACTATTTTTTGCATGCTCTACTGCAACAATAAGGTCATTTTCTAGGTAGCTTGTCTGCGGGGGTGCTCAAGAAACTGTAAAAATAAATAATTATAAATCTCAGAAAATGATAATTATTTAAATTGATAATTTAATCATCTTAACACACATAATAAAAAAGTTTTATTAGGGTTGTTAATTAATGTTCAAACGATATGCTCTTGATCTAGACATCAATCATCCATTATGCTTATAGATGCTTTCATATTAATTCTAATGTCTTTAATCATCTTAAAATAGCTTATTGCAAAAATAGGTTTTTCATATATCCTTTTTGTTTAGTATTCCATTTATAGCGTCAATTTCTGTTTTATTTATATTTCAATTTAGCTCACCTTACTTGATTAAAGTATTCATGCTTTTTAATGAACTAAAATAAGCTAATAATAATATTTCTACCAATGTGTTAAAGTGGTATGCAATTCATCATCATCATTGAATAGTTGGATAAGATAAATTCTGATAAATCTCTCGATAACTTCTTTAATGCCAAATATGATTCATATTTGTATTCTTGTAACACTATTACAATATTTTTCGTGGTTAAAAGCCCATTTCTATCAACAAAGATATTCTAGCTAGAAATAATACATTCTCCTTTTGTTCATTCTTTAATTTTAGTTTGTGCTAATTAAATTATGATTTAAATATTTATATAATAGATACTACTTTTGAAAATTAAATTTACACTTCTTTGCAAATATCTCTTAAAAAATACTCTATTTATATATAAATTATTATATATTTTCACATCTTATATAATTAATCCATTAAAACACTTTTTATATTTATATTAATTATTTAAACAAACAAGTACATATTAATTAATTTAATTATCTAGAAATTATTGTTTATAAAGCAGTTGAGTTAAATTAACATTTTAAGAGAAGCTTACATTATTTTAAATTTTCTAACTTTTTAACTAAGGATATAATATAATAAAAACTGTGTCTAAGATTTATTCGCATAACTTTAGAATTAAATACCATTAATATTTGCTGTTAATTAACTTATAAATTTAAAAATAGAACTATATTATACACTTTAGTCCTTAATTAATTATTTTATAATTATCATAGTTATTTTACTAATTTTTATTGAGTTCAATTTATTTAAGCAAATGCAAACTCATAGCAAGGGACAACTACTAGCTATTAATTGATTTCTATTATCGATTAGATAAAATCTTGGCCAATTTTTTGCGATTTAATTTAAAACTATAACATCGCTAAATTAAAAGATAAGTCTTTTTAAAGTAAATATTATTGGTTACTATATTTTGGAGAATGATGAAAATATTTGTTATTAATCATTTAATAATAACTTTTAAGTCCGCATTATGTGAGTTGCTGATGAATAAATTTTTAATAACTTGTGTAGCACAGTTAGTAGATCTAGTGTCTAAGAAAACCTTAAAGCAAGTTTTTTTTTGTTCACTGTATTAATATTATAATTTTGACTTAATGTGGTTTATTTAAAATCTTATATTACTCATAAATGCATTTCGAAGATTTAATAAAAATAATTTAATATTATTTAAAGTAATAATAATAATATGATCACATTGAGGTCTCTAGGGACTCCCGATCTAAAATATATGATAATATATAAGGGTCAATCCCTTTTGAATGATATGTTCAAGAGTTTGAACTATTATCTCCTTCTGTCTATTTCATCGATCAGTAAGGTCATGGGTGGTGATGGAAGGCCGATGCAATATCTATGAACCAGATTCTCTGATAATGTCTTCAGTCAATGTCTTATATGAGTTATGCTGTGTTCTTTCCCATTTGAACCTTAGGTATGAATCCAATCTTGCTCTAGTCTAAAGTGCTCCAAAATGGTTTGAGTATAGTCTCATCCAAGTAAATTCAAAAAGTTTTCTAGCTGCAAAGGACATAGCAATAGGTCTAGTTTTTTGAATTGCGGGCATTGTGTTATCTGTTTTTGAGAGTAACATGATATTTGCATAATTAATCCATGGTGGTGGTTTAGCCTTCTTGTTGATCCAGTCTTCTATGAATGATAGTAGAGGTAAAGCATTGAATATCTTTCTTAGAAATCTGTTACTCAGATTGTCTGGGCCTAATGCTTTATCATTTGGGAAATATTTTAATGAGTCTGTTTAGAGTTTATGTCTTTTTGTATATTTGTATTAGCCTGTACCCATTTATAAATAGTCAACTTAGTCTTTTAGTGGTTTATTTGGTAGAGGTGAGTAGTAGCAACCTGCATTTTGTAGTTCAAGAAATTATTTGACTTTTTTTTTTCATTATTCAATGGTCAAATCCGCAAGTTATGAAACTATTCTAGGAGGTTTAGAACCTATGACTTTCTCCAAAAAACTTAGTTGCTTCTTTAGCATTTCCTTTCATCCATAATCCTTTGATGATTTAATTAAGTATTACCATTAAGTGTATTTTCTGTGGTTTCTTTTGAGTTTTTACCTGTGGCTTAATACTCTTATTATTATACCAATCTTATTCCAGTTTTAGTTGTGATTCATCAAGTTATTTTGTTACGCACTTTATTGTTGCCGCGGTTAATTAGAAGTTAAGATTTTTTTAAATTGCAAAGTTGTCAAAAGCTGATTGGAATATGTGCGAACTGGTGTAACTTAAAACTTTTGACTCTATGACGTCTATTGCTGTTTGTTACGTCACGCCAATGCTAGTTACTAAATAGGTGTTTTGAAAATTTTCAGCCAAGTAATAAAGGTCGCCAGCAATTATGTAATTTGGATCTTTGAGTCTTTTTTCTTAATTTCTTCTACAAATCCCTTTTTGTATTTGATGAATTATTGCGAGATATATAAGTTTGAGATTTTTAATCCGACGTCAACAAAGTTAAGGTCCAATGAAAGTGGGACTGAGTCTAAAAACTCGACTCTGCCAAGAGCAGCTTTGACAAGAGTTATAGTACCATGCTGACCATCTGATATTTTTGTTTCAGATGCTTAGATGCTTTATCCTGGGAAGTGCACTTTAGTATTTCTAGCTTCCTATAGCCACACTATGTGAGGTTAGTGTCTTTGTATAATCTTCAGTAGAAAACTTATTGACTCTACTGAAGACCCACCCATAACCCACGAGATGATGTTTAATCCCTCAATATTTTCAGAAATCATCGTCGTTCTATTAAGTAACTATTTTACTTAATAAAATACTATAATTTTAATATAATTTATAAGTCATTTAAACTTATTTTAATACAGCAACAAACAATAAAAGGAAGAAAGACTTATAAAAAAAGCAAATTTATACTAATTAACATACTCTCCTATATTCAAATTAGAGAGCAGATTTATTTGTTAACTATGATTTTTATCGTTTGATTTTATCAGTTTCAAAGCTGCTCAAATAATATACTAACAATAAAATGTACATGCAAGAAAAGTTTAATTATACACAAATTTATAATTAATTAGAATTTATTTTGCATTATTTTTGGTAAAAATTAGCAACAATAATATAATAATTTATTTGTTATAAAGGGGGGGGTATAAATATTGATTACATTAAAAACAACAGCAACAACAAAAATATAAAGAATATTAAAAGGTGGTAATTTAATTAAAAAATTAAAATAAAAATATCTTTATGCTATTTATGGTAGTCAACTTAAAACAATTTAATTTATATAACAAATTTTTAGTTATTATTTAATAAAGGATTAAGAGAAAGTAATTGTTATTAGTTTGTAAGTATTCTAAAAGCTTGGGGATATTTTAATACTAAGGAAATGAAATAAAGTAAATTATTTTACATATAAAATGTTTACAACTTTTTTACATTTTTGTAGACATCTTAAAAGTTATAATATCGATCATTTATCTTTAAAATATGAAAAATTATTTAAATCAAATAAAGCAACGTAATATATTTATATTTAATTAGTTTAATGCATAAATGGGAGATAACTTTTCAATAAATGCTCAAAACCTCTCTAAATTAACAACGATTTTTGATAATAAAACAAGATGGTAAGTAAATAAATCTCATTAAAAATTACTCAAAAATACTTTGAATATATTTGCCATTAGTGAAAGTAAAGTAATACCTACATTTTCAAGTCAATTAAAGTTATTACGATTTTAATCAGCGAACCCAGATATCTTGTATTCATTCACAAAAAAATACGAATACAGTAAATTGCCTCCGATACCTTAAATTATCTGACTACTATTCTTGCTTCGCAAGAATAGTAAGATTTTGGAAAAGTCAAAAATAAATTAAATAAATAATACCATAATTATTTACTCATACATAATAAAAACTAATAATCATAGAATTCTCTTTATTTTTCCATTTTTATCACTGATACTTATGATTTAATTTACATATATGTAATTATTGGCAGTTTGTATTTCTTAAAATTAATATATTTTCCAATTGTTTTGTATTTTATCAATAATCATTTAAAATTCTAAATTTTTTAGAAATATGGTTAATATAAATTATAAAGTGAATAGTTGTAATTTCATATATTATTAGTAATTTAGAAAAATTATATCTTAAAAAAATCAGTTTCATCTTCTTCATCTTCGTCTTCATCATCATCGTCAGAAAATAATTTGCCTCCTTGCTACAATCTCTGTATGACCTAGTGAACCACCTGTCTGTTGAAGACTCCAGTTTTATCAAGTAGGGCCACTAAAAAATTATTTAAAGATATCTTTTTTGTAACATTGTAAATTTTATTTGAGTGCACAGTCATCTTCTGCTTCTAATCATTTTCATTTTTGATTATTATTAATTAATTATTTCTAAAAATTCACTTTATTACAAAAAAATCTTAATTCTAATATTAACTCATAATTATAAATATGTAAGTAATTTTTAGCTTATTACAATTATAAAAATAAAAAATAAATAAAAAAAATAAGAAAAAGAATAATCACAAATTAAATAATTGGAAAAATGCAGAGTAAATAAATGAATAAATAATCAAAAACAAAAAGTTATTTTTACTAAAAAGCAATATAAAAAACACTAAATAATTAAGATACAGTTATTAATAACACAAAACGAAAAAAATATTATTGTAGAATACTGTAAACTTGTTTATTATTTGTTCATGATCAATTTCATAAAGTGCTTGTTTTTGAGGGTGTTTTGAAGCAATTTAAAATTTTATCTTTTATAATTCCCACTAATCATTAGATTCTACATCTTTCCTGCTTCCCCAAAACTCTAAGAAGTAAGAAATATATTTGCAGTCATCAAATGCTTCATTTTGAGATTTCATATATTTCTTAAAAAATTAAATTAAAATTTTGGTAATTTTTGCAAATCTCAATGTTACGTTTAAACCATGTTCCCGTCCTATTCAGAGAATATAAATATAAATTCGTTAATTTCTTATATAAATATAAAAATTTAACATGAATAAAATAAAAAATATAAATAATATAATTAATAGATTTGTTTTTAAATAATGATTGGTTTATAAATTATTATATAATTATTTTAATTATTACTTGACTTAATATAGTATATATTTATCTATAATTATGTTTTAGATTGTTATACTAGTGTTAACGAAAATCTTAATATAAATCCTAATTACATCCTAATTTTTAATATAATGCAGGCTTTTATGATTAAAATTATATTTTCACTCAATTTATTCCTTTTTTTTATACTAAAAATATTGTCATGAAAAATTGAAATTAATTTCACTTCAAAAGCATAAAATACATTCATGATTTATAATAAAAAATATATAATATAACATTAACTGTAATAAAAACCAGAAGATAAAATGAAATCAAAAGCAAAATCAAGTTTAAGAAGCAAGGTTGCAAGATATGCATTTTTACTTCGGTATGGGACCCTTAAGCCAACTCAAAATCCGAGACTGCTACTGACACTTTCCCAAATTTCAAAGATTTTGAAAGTCCCAGTATAATTTGTCAGAGAATAATGTCCAAACTATTATAAGCAACGCTAGAGCGTTACCCATACTTAAAGCTAGAATAGAAAGAAAATTACTTAAAAGCACATAGACTACTTAGTGAGTGAAGAAACTCTTAGCAATTGGAAGGGCTACTCACTTCACACTAGAACTATGCTATTCCATTGACGCTACCCTGAGTCTACTATAACAGTCTCATAGCTATAGTACATTTACAAGAAATTCAAAATCAGATACAAAATAATGAGAACGACATATAAACTAAGCAACAATTGATTAAAATGTATTAAGAAACAAAGACTAGAGAGATTCAATAAACTCTTGGAATTAGTTGATGATAGCAAAAAGATAATATATGTAGATGAGGTTATCTTTAAACCATACTAAGTCCAGCAGCATACATGGGCAAGTTTAGGGAGAAATTAGAAATTATAAAAAGAAGGCTTATAATTAAAAGCTATGGCAGCTACTGTGGCCATAAGCATGGAGTCAGGACTTGAAGGCTATCAAATTAAAGTAAAATCAATTAATATGAAAGACACAAAAACTATGATTGAGTATCTCTGTTTGAAGAATAAAAACAAAAACATAGTAATATTCTGGATAACTTGAGAGCACACCATAGCAAAATGGTACAGGAATAGATTAAAATATAAAACTGGGAGTGTGTTTATAATGCCCCATACTCTCCAGAGTTTCATTGCATAGAGGAGGTCTTTTCATTAGTAAAAAAAGTGTATAAGCAAAAAATAATTTAAAGTGATTTTCAAGTGAATTGGAAAGAGCACTTATAAATTATAAAAGACAGTATACAAAGTATAAAAGTAGACGTAGTAAGACTTATAATAAAACGGCATTTAGACAAAATGAAAAACTATTTAAAGCTTAATGAATAAATAGACATGCAACATGGAAATGCAGGTCATGACTCTAGAGTCACTCCATAAATTCACTTTCAGGTGCCTACATGTTCTATGATTCTTGAGCCATGACTATGTCAGCCGAGGCTTTGTTAGGATGTCTTTTCGCTTCAATCTTGTCCTTAAATTAGTGAAAGTCAACAGAAACTTCGTGATGCTCTCGCTTTTTCTTTCTGATTCTAGGTTTAGACTTTTGCTTGAGCATGGAGAGAGCCTTCCCTTTAGATTCTAAATTATATATATTATTAATATAAGCTTACTTGAAAAAAATGGCTCCCCGATAATTCTTTGTATAATTCTTCTTTAATGTAAATCTTTTCTTTTTCTTCTTCTTATGTTTCATCTATATTCCTTTTTCGATTTGCATTTTTTATAAGCAATGACACATAGCCTGTCCATAAGGTGCCCAACACACCATAGAAATACTTTCTATCTGGTAGTGTTGTATAATCTGGATAATAGTTCATGAACCTTATTATTTCCTGATCATTCTTAATTTGGTCAAATACATTCTTGACAGATAGCTCTTCGTAATAAGGCACATTAAGCTGAATTACCTCTCCTGACTTTAATAGCTACTTTTCCCCAGAAAGGAAGTCTTTAATAAACCTCTAGTGATATGTTCTTCACTTGGCAAAAAGTACCCCTCTTAGAGTTATTATAAAATTATCTTACTGTTAAATTTCAGAAAGTTTACCCAATCACTTTTAGAACGAAATTTATTTTGGAACTCTCTTGCGTCATGGGCTTAGATAGACTATCTTTCCATATTTTATAAATATTTAAAGTATTATTAATAATATAAATCAAAAAGTTTATATAATTCTGATCTATTATTAATGCTCATGAAGTAAAATTATTAATTTAGTATGAAATTCTATATAATAAAAGGCTTTCTTTAACTGATCAGAAAATATAAATTACTATTGTAATAAGAAATGTTTATTACACTATAAGAAAACTTTTAGATAAGTTTATTTAAAATAAAAATCTTATATTAAAATTTTAATATAAATAATAGGAATATAGTTGCCATGTGCTTGGCAATAAGTCATACAAAACAAATAATTTATATTTTTTTATAATATTATTATATTACTTTCAACTGAAATTTGATTAGATAATTATACAAAAAATATTAAAAATATAAGAATAATTTATTTTATTGCTATGAGGCTCTTCAAGGCAATCCTTAGATAATTTATTTATATATTTATTTTAAATAATTGAATTATTTGTAGCTGGTTTGTATAGTAATCTCTAAACATTAATGAATAATATAATCATTCTTTGTTATAAAAATAAGAATGTCAATTTATTTATAGGGGTGGAAAGTTTTCCAATTTTGTTTTAACACTATTTATGAAGTACACGAAGCTAAAAATTACAATTATAGCTAAAACCAGTTAGAATTATTCATAAAAATAATCATTTAAATATAATTAAGGAAAAAAGTATTTCTTATAAAACTTATTTATAATTATTAATACCAATATAACGTATTAATAACTCACCATGCTAGTTATATATTGTATAATAAATTTTTAATTATAGAACTAATTACAATATTACTTAAAGCACTTATTGCAATTATCTAATATTTATTATTTAATAATTTTATAGAATATACTATAAATGGTAGAATTAACAGAAAGTGGTTCTTGAATAAACCAAAAACCCTTTCACATCGTTCATTCCTAAGTTTTGACTCAAAAAATCGGCCTCCTAAGAAATTACTCAATTTAGATACAAAAGGTAAAATAAAATCATTTAGCTTAATTAAAAGTCAAATAATAAGAAACTATTAAAATTAAAGTATATGCCAAAGAAGATATAACCACCAATAATAGATTTAACAAGCAGATATAATTGTAAATACTGCGCCTCAGAATCATGTCATGCTAGTCTAAATGCACTTGAGGTTCACATCACCCGTTATCATAGGGATTCACACAAAGCCAATAAGCAGAGTGACATGCTGCTAAAGAGGACTTGCAAGTTCTGTGGGATCACGAAGGACAGGGTTTATAATTGCAGAAGCATGAGGCAAGTTGCAACACTAGCTTCAATAAAACAAAAGTAATTGAAAAGTAAAAAGAAGACAAAAAGCACTAATCATTCAAAGATGGACCAGCTCAAGTAGTGATAGATGTGTATAAGGGCTACCGACTAATACCAATTCAGCAAAAATTAAAGGAACTTACCTACAAAGCACTTAGAGATCCAGTTGTTTACGATGGAGATGTGCGAGACATTTTAAAATGGCAAGAAATCGCATAGGATGCCTTAAAAAAGCATGGCAAGCTTTTCGAAGTTGTTATTATGGATCCTCCATGGAGAATCAAACAAAAGGTTCCATACTAAACACTCTCTGATGAAGAGATTCTGAACCTACCCATAGGTCTAGTGCAAGAAAGAGGAATCCTCATACTATGGATAGTCAATTAAAAGAAAGACCTAGCAAGGAATTTCTTAAAAAGAATGGTTATGATGAAGTGGAAAAAGGAGAGTGGATAAAGATAACAAAAAACTTGAAGTTGCACAAGGGCTCTGGGATGTACACGGCTCACAATAATGAAACCTTTCTTATTGGGAAGAAGGGAAATGTCTCTGATATGCTAAAATATCATGTCACCGACAATGTAATTTTTTCTAAAGTGGGAAAACACTCAGAAAAGCCTGAATAAATCTACGATTTCGTTCAATCAATTGCTCCAGATAGATTAAATTTAGAGGTATTTGCTAGACCTAACAATATACGACCTAATTATACATCGTTTGGTAACTAACTCCACCTCTATAGACTTGAAATTTTTAAATGAGTGACATAAGTAATTATTGATAAAAGCCGTTTTTAAAAACTAAATTTTTAATATTATAAATTATGATTATTTAGTAGGTATAAAGAGTAATAATTATCAATATATTTAATTATAATTGAATATAAATAATATCTGACTACTAAATTAGAGGGAAAATATCTAATGACGTTAAGGAAATTAAAGATTTTAATTTTATTGGAAACATCTTATCTATTTTAGTGAGTCAATAAAATAATTTGCATATACATATCGTAGTAATTTATTAATTAATTAATTTTATAGTTATGAAAGTTCGAACTATATTTAAATTTTTCATATTTTTCTATACTTCAAGTTCATAGTTATTTATAGACATTAAAATTTAATGATACTCATCTATAAAAATTAAATGATAAAAAATTGAAAAAATTAAGAAATTATATAAAATTAGTATAAAATTAAATTTTTAAATTATTTTATTATTGTTGTCAGACAAAATTTAAAAATTATTAAAAAACATGCATTCATTCAAAACCCCAAAACCCTTTCAGTTGTTTTATTGAATTTTTGATTGATAAAAATAAACTATTAGTGTATCCTTTATATGGGTTTTAATTTGGTTTATGTAGAGGTTTAATGTTTAAATGTATTGAATATTAGTGAGTATTAGAAGTGCTTTATTTTTAATATTCACTCAAACAATACTTTGGCATAATGAGGCAATTTTCTAAACATTATTTCTCTTCTCCAACTTACAATTTAGTCTACTGTATGCTCCGACCTATGATTAGGCTTGATGATTATCTACTCAGCCATATCTTTCATTTTACCTTTTATCTTATTCTAGTCTAAATATTGCTGTATTCTCTGCTTTAAATCTTTCTCCCTCTTAATGCTATAATAATCATTTCTTTGCATATCTCATTCAGCAATAATTGCTGCTAGAGCCCATACATCCCACTTAATATCACCATCTCTCCAGTCCTCCCTCTCTGAAGTATCCAGGAGTACCATAAACGTTGCCAAGTCCTGAAGCTTCAACTCTTTATGATATATTGAAATCAATGATTACTGCTCTGAGAGGTGTAAAGTCAAGCATAATATACTCAGGCTTCAAGTCTCTATGAACATACCCTAAAGTGTGCAGCTTCTCAATTAATTTGCAAAAATTTGTAAGAATAAGAGGTAGCTACTATGGAATCCTTTAATCTTAAATGTAGTCTTTTAACGTCATTTAATTTAGAGGGAAGCGAAAAGCAACATGATCTTTAGTATGCAGTATTGCATCAGGCTTAATTATAAAAATACACTGTCTATATTTTTCTTTAGTAAGAGCTTAGTACTCATTGACAAATTCCATATGATACTTGTCATCGAATTTCAAGAAGTTGATTGGATAAATCTAGTATGCGAACTGCTTATCAGTTATGAACTTTTCTCAAACTTGTCCTCAAATATAAGATAACTTTCCTTACATTCTTTAAGGTCAATATTGTTTAAAATTGGAAGCTTGAGTGCTTGTATCTGCAGAAAAATTAAAAATATCTCAGAGAGGCAGGAAGGTTTCTCACATCTTTAATAAGCTTATTCTCATTCTTAACTCTTTGTTCATATGATTCTAAAAGGTCTCTTGGCTTTGGTTTTGAAGAAGAAACTACAAAATTATAAGGATCTATGATTTAAATTTTCTTGCCATGATAGTAAATAAGTGAACACTCAATAATCAATACTTATAATAAAACTTCAAAAAAAATGCCTATATCTTTGCGCGTTTTGAAGATAAATTAATTCTGATTTTATATTCGTGTTCAGCGAGGTCTAAATGACCAGAATAGATATTTTCGGGAGTTGTTGGGAAATATAAATTGCAAGTTGAGTTTTGCCGGGGAAAGGTTCGGCTCCTGGGCCAAATTATAAAAATCAAAAAATGGACAAATTGACCCCCTTATAACTTTTGAAAATGACTATATATTTGGTGTTCCAGTGTCACACTCTTGATCAGGAGCCCAAATTTAGTGGATTTGCTTAATTCCAGGTCACCTCATGAATTTCCTTGACCCTCTCCCATTGCCTTGAAAACCCATAAAAAGGATGTTTAACACACTCACTCATCAGTTCTTATAATAAAACTTCAAATGCCTATATCTTTGCGCGTTTTGAAGATAAATTAATTATGATTTTATATTCGTGTTCAGCGAGGTCTAAATGACCAGAATTGATATTTTCGGGAGTTTTTGGGAAATATAAATTGCAAGTTGAGTTTTGCCGGGGAAGGGTTCGGCTCCTGGGCCAAATTTAAAAAATCAAAAAATGGACAAATTGACCCCCCTATAACTTTTGAAAATGACTATATATCTGGTGTTCCAGTGTCACACTCTTGATCAGGAGCCCAAATTTAGTGGATTTGCTTAATTCCAGGTCACCTCATGAATTTCCTTGACCCTCTCCCATTGCCTTGAAAACCCATAAAATGGATGTTTAACACACTCACTCATCAGTTCTTATAATAAAACTTCAAATGCCTATATCTTTGCGCGTTTTGAAGATAAATTAATTATGATTTTATATTCGTGTTCAGCGAGGTCAAAATGACCAGAATAGATATTTTCGGGATAATTTGGGAAATATAAATTGCAAGTTGAGTTTTGCCGGGGAAAGGTTCGGCTCCTGGCCAAATTTTAAAAATCAAAAAATGAACAAATTGACCCCCCTATAACTTTTGAAAATGACTATATATTTGGTGTTCCAGTGTCACACTCTTGATCAGGAGCCCAAATTTAGTGGATTTGTATAATTCCAGGTCACCTCATGAATTTCCTTGACCCTCTCCCATTGCCTTGAAAACCCATAAAATGGATGTTTAACACACTCACTCATCAAATCTTATAATAAAACTTCAAATACCTATATCTTTGCGCGTTTTGAAGATAAATTAATTCTGATTTTATATTCGTGTTCAGCGAGGTCAAATTGACCAGAATAGATATTTTCGGGATAATTTGGGAAATATAAATTGCAAGTTGAGTTTTGCCGGGGAAAGGTTCTGCTCCTGGCCAAATTTTAAAAATCAAAAAATGAACAAATTGACCCCCCTATAACTTTTGAAAATGACTATATATTTGGTGTTCCAGTGTCACACTCTTGATCAGGAGCCCAAATTTAGTGGATTTGTATAATTCCAGGTCACCTCATGAATTTCCTTGACCCTCTCCCATTGCCTTGAAAACCCATAAAATGGATGTTTAACACACTCACTCATCAGTTCTTATAATAAAACTTCAAATGCCTATATCTTTGCGCGTTTTGAAGATAAATTAATTATGATTTTATATTCGTGTTCAGCGAGGTCAAAATGACCAGAATAGATATTTTCGGGAGAATTTGGGAAATATAAATTGCAAGTTGAGTTTTGCCGGGGAAAGGTTCGGCTCCTGGCCAAATTTTAAAAATCAAAAAATGAACAAATTGACCCCCCTATAACTTTTGAAAATGACTATATATTTGGTGTTCCAGTGTCACACTCTTGATCAGGAGCCCAAATTTAGTGGATTTGCTTAATTCCAGGTCACCTCATGAATTTCCTTGACCCTCTCCCATTGCCTTGAAAACCCATAAAATGGATGTTTAACACACTCACTCATCAAATCTTATAATAAAACTTCAAATACCTATATCTTTGCGCGTTTTGAAGATAAATTAATTCTGATTTTATATTCGTGTTCAGCGAGGTCAAATTGACCAGAATAGATATTTTCGGGATAATTTGGGAAATATAAATTGCAAGTTGAGTTTTGCCGGGGAAAGGTTCTGCTCCTGGCCAAATTTTAAAAATCAAAAAATGAACAAATTGACCCCCCTATAACTTTTGAAAATGACTATATATTTGGTGTTCCAGTGTCACACTCTTGATCAGAAGCCCAAATTTAGTGGATTTGCTTAATTCCAGGTCACCTCATGAATTTCCTAGACCCTCTCCCATTGCCTTGAAAACCCATAAAATGGATGTTTAACACACTCTCTCATCAGTTCTTATAATAAAACTTCAAATGCCTATATCTTTGCGCGTTTTGAAGATAAATGAATTATGATTTTATATTCGTGTTCAGCGAGGTCAAAATGACCAGAATAGATATTTTCGAGAGAATTTGGGAAATATAAATTGCAAGTTGAGTTTTGCACGGGGAAAGGTTCGGCTCCTGGGCCAAATTTTAAAAATCAAAAAATGGACAAATTGACACCCCTATAACTTTTGAAAATGACTATATATTTGGTATTCCAGTGTCACACTCTTGATCAGGAGCCCAAATTTAGTGGATTTGCTTAATTCCAGGTCATCTCATGAATTTCCGTGACCCTCTCCCGCTGCCTTGAAACCCTAAAAATCGATGTTTAACACACTCACTCATCAGTTCTTATAATAAAACTTCAAATGCCTATATCTTTGCGCGCTTTGAAGATAAATAAATTATAATTTTAAATTCGTGTTCAGCGAGGTCTAAATGACCAGAATAGAAAATTTTGGGAGTTGTTGGGAAATATAAATTGCAAGTTGAGTTTTGCCGGGGAAAGATTCGGCTCCTGGGCCAAATTTTAAAAATCAAAAATGGACAAATTGACCCCCCTATAACTTTTGAAAATGACTATATATTTGGTGTTCCAGTGTCACACTATTGATCAGGAGCCCAAATTTAGTGGATTTGCTTAATTCCAGGTCACCTCATGAATTTCAGTGACCCTCTCCCGCTGCCATGAAAACCCTAAAAATAGATGTATAACACACTCACTCATCAGTTCTTATAATAAAACTTCAAATGCTATATCTTTGCGCGTGCTGAAGATAAATCAATTCTAATTATATATTCGTGTTCAGCGAGGTCTAAATGACCAGAATTGATATATTCGGGAGTTTTTGGGAAATATATATTGCAAGTTGAGTTTTGCCGGGGAAAGGTTCGGCTCATGGGCCAAATTTTATAAATCAAAAAATGGACAAATTGACCCCCCTATAACTTTTGAAAATGACTATATATTTGGTGTTCCAGTGTCACACTCTTGATCAGGAGCCCAAATTTAGTGGATTTGTATAATTCCAGGTCACCTCATGAATTTCCTTGACCCTCTCCCATTGCCTTGAAACCCATAAAATGGATGTTTAACACACTCACTCATCAGTTCTTATAATAAAACTTCAAATGCCTATATCTTTGCGCGTTTTGAAGATAAATTTATTATGATTTTATATTCGTGTTCATCGAGGTCTAAATGACCAGAATAGAAACTTTTGGGAGTTTTTGGGAAATATAAATTGCTAGTTGAGTTTTGCCGGGGAAAGGTTCGGCTCCTGGGCCAAATTTTAAAAATCAAAAATGGACAAATTGACCCCCCCTATAACTTTTTGAAAATGACTATATATTTGGTGTTCCAGTGTCACACTCTTGATCAGGAGCCCAAATTTAGTGGATTTGCATAATTCCAGGTCACCTCATGAATTTCCTTGACCCTCTCCCATTGCCTTGAAAACCCATAAAAAGGATGTTTAACACACTCACTCATCAAATCTTATAATAAAACTTCAAATACCTATATCTTTGCGCGCTTTGAAGATAAATCAATTCTGATTTTATATTCGTGTTCAGCGAGGTCAAAATGACCAGAATAGATATTCTCGGGAGAATTTGGGAAATATAAATTGCAAGTTGAGTTTTGCCGGGGAAAGGTTCGGCTCCTGGCCAAATTTAAAAAATCAAAAAATAAACAAATTGACCCCCCTATAACTTTTGAAAATGACTATATATTTGGTTCCAGTGTCACACTCTTGATCAGGAGCCCAAATTTAGTGGATTTGCATAATTCCAGGTCACCTCAAGAATTTCATTGACCCTCTCCCACTGCCTTGAAAACCCATAAAAACGATGTTTAACACACTCACTCATCAGTTCTTATAATAAAACTTCAAATGCCTATATCTCTGCGCGTTATAAAGATAAATCAATTATGATTTTATATTCGTGTTAATCGAGGTCAAAATGACCAGAATAGAAACTTTCGGGAGAATTTGGGAAATATAAATTGCAAGTTGAGTTTTGCCGGGGAAAAGTTCGGCTCCTGGCCAAATTTTAAAAATCAAAAAATGAACAAATTGACCCCCCTATAACTTTTGAAAATGACTATATATTTGGTGTTCCAGTGTCACACTCTTGATCAGGAGCCCAAATTTAGTGGATTTGTATAATTCCAGGTCACCTCATGAATTTCCTTGACCCTCTCCCATTGCCTTGAAAACCCATAAAAAGGATGTTTAACACTCTCACTCATCAGTTCTTATAATAAAACTTCAAATGCCTATATCTTTGCGCGTTTTGAAGATAAATTAATTATGATTTTATATTCGGTTCATCGAGGTCAAAATGACCAGAATAGAAACTTTCGGGAGAATTTGGGAAATATAAATTGCAAGTTGAGTTTTGCCGGGGAAAAGTTCGGCTCCTGGCCAAATTTTAAAAATCAAAAAATGAACAAATTGACCCCCCTATAACTTTTGAAAATGACTATATATTTGAAGTTCCAACGTAACACTATTGATCAGGAGCCCAAATTTAGTGGATTTGCTTAATTACAGGTCACCTCATGAATTTCCTTGACCCTCTCCCATTGCCTTGAAAACCCATAAAATGGATGTTTAACACACTCACTCATCAAATCTTATAATAAAACTTCAAATACCTATATCTTTGCGCGTTTTGAAGATAAATTAATTCTGATTTTATATTCGTGTTCAGCGAGGTCAAATTGACCAGAATAGATATTTTCGGGATAATTTGGGAAATATAAATTGCAAGTTGAGTTTTGCCGGGGAAAGGTTCTGCTCCTGGCCAAATTTTAAAAATCAAAAAATGAACAAATTGACCCCCCTATAACTTTTGAAAATGACTATATATTTGGTGTTCCAGTGTCACACTCTTGATCAGGAGCCCAAATTTAGTGGATTTGCTTAATTCCAGGTCACCTCATTAATTTCTCCTTTTTTTTAATGTTCTCCAAAACCATTAATTGAAGAGTATTTTTTTTATTTGTAATGATATCAAATTTTCTATATATTTTTTTTTTAATTTTCTTTTTTTATTTATTTTTTATTGTTTTATTTAGAAAATTATTTATTACTTTTTTTATTAGTTTATATTTGCAAATATTCAAAAGACCTTTTAACTGTCACATTTTTTTAGAGATTTTTAAATTTAATATTGATTATATTATTTTTGATTTTTAATTTTTTCTTTTCTGAACCTTATAAATCTAGAAAAATTGATATTTATTTAATATTATTTTTAAAATTTTGTTAGAGTTATTTTTTAGATTTTAAATGAGCAATATCTTAAGATTAGCTTGTAACTTATTTTAATTCAGTTTATTATAATCATTATATTTCTTTACTTCAATTACAATTCTTTAATTATCCATTGAAATTTCATTATATGTAAGTTGTTATTTATTTAATTCAAACAAATAATCTTATTTTTTACTTATTTTTCAAATTCTATATTAAAATTATTTTATTTATACAATTTAATTTCAAAAATTGCTGTTTTTTCATGTTTAAGTAGCCTATTCAAGATTAAATATTTTATGATTATATGCGGGTATGCTCATTATTTTTTTCTGTTCCAATATTAAGTCTATTTTAACTTACACATTTCTTACTTATAATTTTATTTGTTATCATTGTTGACATTCTTTATTTGCAAAAGATTGCTACATTTAACTTTCATTTTAGTTTCATGAATGATTTTTTATCCTATTTTTCACAATTAAATTTCCTCTTTTAATTAAAGATTTTTTTCTAGCATCTGATACAAACTTGCTTAGATGGAGATAATCTCTTAAATATTTTAATTGCTGATGTTAAATTACGATTATTAAAGTCCTCTAGAAGACATCTAGATCTGAATGATTTTCTAAAATAAGCTATCTTAAGTTTTTCTATTACTATTATTTGAAATAGTGGCAGTGCTTTATTGTTGATAATCATGAACTATAATTGAAAATATTTTATATTTAAATGTTAAAATATTTAATTTAATTACCGATCAATTTTATAGCATGGGGTATTATCTCTATTTAATTTTTAAATCAGATAAATATAACTCTAAATTCATTTATTAAATATTACTGATATTCAAATAAGTTCTTAGAATTTTTTTAATTCAATGCTTGAATAATTTTATATGTGAGATTTTTATAGTATATAATGCCCTAAAATTGATTCAGAAAAATATTAAAAGTAGTTACTTTATTTACATAAAAGGGATCATCAAGTAAAAAAGAACATTTTGTGTATTTAAACAGCAATTTACTCCTCATAATTTTTAATATTGCTGAAATACAAAAGAATAGGAAATTGAATAAATCAAAAATACAAAAAACTGCCATATATTTGCAAGTTTAATATATTTACAATTAATATCATAAAATGTCTAAAAATTGAGAGTATTTGTACATGTATTTTTTTTTAGTTTACTAACTGCCCTCTATTTAGTATTATGAGAAATATAAATTTATATACTTTTTCTCAAATAGTTCTATTTGAGCGGAGCAAGTATGCACAATTATTAATAATGAATTATGTTATGTAATTTACTAGCGCGCTATATACTTATAATGCTTCATCTTCATATAAATACCTTGAATTTATATTTTCTGCGTTTAGTTCTCATACTCATTTGTTATTTTATCTTCATTTTGTAAAATTAGGTTTAATTTGTATCCTAAAAACAAAAAGCAAGTAAATATAATAGAAATTGAGATTTAAAATTGAGTAAAAAAACTTACATTGCTTTAAAGTGCAATTGTTATTTGAAATAGCCCAGATCCATTTCTACTAATAATAACGTAATTAATTTCTGTTTTAATTAGAGATAATAATAATTTTTGATTTTCAAAAAATTCATATACAATATTTTGGATTATAAAAACTTAAAAAATTCTATATCTTCGTATTTATGAATCGTCTAGTAGTATGTGTATGATTAATGTTTCTGTAAGAATAAATGATTTAATAAAAAATAAGTTAATAATAAATTTTTATTTTATATAAGTGAAGTGCCACATTTATTCAGGTATTTTTACCGTGATTTATAATTATTTCCAACATATAACTTGTTTTTGATTGATTATGTTTGTTGTTTTTGTATTTGAATTGTGTTTTATGTTTAAAAGCATTTCAGTTTTTAATATTTAAGGTAAATTTTATATAAAGAGGAGGATGTATTTTCTGAATTAATGATCTATAATCTATTTCTACTATCATTAGTATATCTTTAAATTACTTTAGCAATTGAAAATTTATTTTATTGAAAAATTTATATAAAAATATTTACCATAATTTGCAACTAAAGTTTTGATTATCTTGTCAATTTAACGCTATACTTTATCAAATATATATTCTTTTTATCAATATTATAAAAAAAAATAATATTATTTAAATGTAATTGAAGGATAACGATGTAGTACATGATGGCGTTAAATGCAGTCTTAAGAGGCACATAAATCTTAGATATTCATCAATTCGACATTGATTCAATTCTAGAAGATGAGGAATCAGACATAAGGGATATGGACTGTATTTAATATCAGCCCCAACAAGAAGATTTCTCACCTGTTTCTGACTCCCCAAAGGCTCGACTTGAAGCCCCACCTGAGGACCTATATAATATCCAAAAACTTAGGTAATACGTTACATCTCGGTATACTGATCAGAAATCTGAACAGAAGCCCTCAGACCAGAATTCTTAAATGACTGACTCACATTTGAATGATGAACTTGATGTATGGGACAAAATGCTCATTAAAGCTATACAATTACTCTAACCATACTATCTACATTGGTAAAAAACAAAAATAAGAATTAATCGAAGAATTCCATAAGTGGAAAAACCTCCCTTTTTCTTTCTCTTTCTGTTAGATAATACCATTAGAACCTCAGAAATTAAGAACAAGTTCAAAATAAGAAAGAAAATCAAAGTTTACGCTGATGTTATTGCTTTTATCTTTGAACTTGGTGACAATATCCCAATATTAAAACTTTAAGTAAGAAAAAGCTTCAAAACATATGGACTAATCATCATCGATGAAAAATGTGTTGACATTAGCGCACAAAAAATTAATTTGACTTTTTATATCTTTCAGCCTACAAAAAAAAGTTTAGAAACTTAGGCTTAAACCTAAGTCAGCACCCTATAAATATATTTGAAGAAATAATTTCATAAATACATTGTGAACAAAAGATTTCTTAATTGAAATTTATTTAAAAGTGATGATTACCTCTACTAAAGAATCTACTAACATTATATTTTCTCTAGAGTTCAAACAAAATTAACCCCTATTCTTGTAGCAACAATACCTATATATATAAGAGATGTTCGAACTATACAATAGAGGTGCCTCAGCTTACTTATAAAGAGGAGATTTTTTCCTTAAAGTCTTCTACCCTAATAGACTAATACTTTTTGAAAATGCTCCCTTTCGAACTGAACTACTAATAATTTCATAAATTCAAGAGAAATACCAACTTGAAAACTCAAATATGCCTTCCATAAGAGGAATTGGTAAGAAAATATTTAATAATATGGCTACAGCTAATCATATTTTCTAATGCTCGAATACTTAATTTAAATAATGGTTTAAAGTTTGAATATTTTTGAGCGAAATTTATAGCTAAATATATGCCAAACTCACTAATAGTCATGATTAATGAACAACCAAAAAGGCCTTTAGAAAACTAATAAAATTCGAATCTGGACAAGAATTAGAAGCCAAATGGAAACATCTTCCTCATATCGGAATTGATATCAAAGAGCTGAGAGATAAAATCAATAAACTTGTAAAGAACATACAAAAAGTCTCACTTGAAAGAATAGAGATTGACTGCAACCCAGACTAGGTAACAATGATAGAAAAGATGCTCAAAGAATTCAGAATCAATCTAAAAAGAAAACAAAAAGTCATAAGACAAAGGATATAAAATTTAAACTAAAGGGCTTGACCCTTATATATTATCACTATATATAAGATCGGGGGTCCCAGAGTATTATTATTATAAAAAATGATACATCAAAATTCAGAGAATAAATGGTTCTTTTAAAAATTAACAAAATATTCATTTATGCCAGATACTAATCAGCAATTTCTTTTATATTTGTTATAATTTGATGCTCAAATTTGTATACACTCTTTAATTTTCATCATCATTCAAGATCTAATCATTTTCTTCAATTGTTTTGCAGTATTCTGCATATTGTTTAAATTTATTCATGCTTTTTATTCTTTATTCACTCAATTTTATTTGGACGTAATATACAAGTAATTAAATAATTCCTATTTTAATATTATTAAATTATTTAATTAATTCTAAATCAATAAAAACACATTGAATTTGATTAAAGCAGAGTTAACAAGCTGAAATAAGTTCTATCAACATAACAAAATAAATTATTTGCATTAATTTTAATTCTTTTAATAGTTTAGGTTGAAAACACAAATATTCCTTATTTAAATATAGTATTTTTAATTCATAATTACAACACTTCTGAAAAAAAACTACTTTCATTTTGAATATATCAAAGAAAGAGAATGATGGTGAATCGATCTATAATTTCTTCATTAGTGATTTATATAAGAGAAATGAAATCGTAAGTTTACTATAGAGCTATTAAATAATATAAAATAATCACCTATTCTTTTTATTATTATCGATGTAAGGGTTAATATCAATTTATGAATGTCTTGTCTTTATTTCATCAAGTGTTACACTTTACTCTGTTGCTAAAGCAGTCAGAGGTGATGATTAATAACAGATAAGTTTATTAGTCTTTAAATTTAATTGAAATTTTGGTTTAGCTCAAATATCATTTAATATATATATATATTATAATTAAATAATTACTTATTCAATTAGATTTATTAGTATAAAATTGGATTCATCTTAAAATATTATTTGATTAAATTATTATCAAAAGTAAATAAGAGATTATCTTCTTATATCACACCATTTCACTGCTTTCTACGTTGATGATTATTAAAACATAGTTATGGCTTTATATTAAAACATGGTGATCGTACTTTTGGTTTTGTTTTATGGCAAGTTATTGCATATAAAAAGGTTACTTCTGACTTACATTATAATTATCATTAACTGGCAATGATAAAAACCTGAGAATATGGATTAGAAATAGTATTAATTGCTATTCTGCATTTTCCATCTGAAGGAATAAGTGTTACTCTTGATTGTCATTTGTTCCTTGGTATGGTGTGTTTTTCTGGAGGTATTATGTTAATTTTAACTATAATACTTTCATAATTAAAACAAGATTAATATAGCGGAAAATGGTAATTACACAAAATGTTGCGATAAGATGAGGCATGTCTACATCTGTTGATTGCATCTCTTTAAAGACTTATCAAACACTGATACTTTTATGTATTCTCAAAAGATGAAGTAACGTCGTTCGCAGTCCTGGTCTTCAATACAATGTACTTCAATATGCACCTCACTTTAGGGAGGATTCGCTCATTCAAATATCGCAGCATAAAGAAATTATTTTGCGATAGTTGCAATAAGCAGAGTCTGCAGCAATTTATAGTTGCTTAAGCTACTGAGATGTCGTAAGGAGAGTAAATTATGTACAAAAGAATATAGTATAGATCCTTATGGATGCTTAAGGTGCAGTTAATAATTATAAACGTTTCCCAACCAAGTATTAATGGTCACAAATACTGATACTCCGATGAGGAACTAGGTCAGGAGTGACTAAGTGGCCATGTCAAGAGATATTCCTGGGATTCTTCATGTAGAGCACAGTAGCAATTTAATGTAACTAGACTTTTTTTCAGGTATAAATAGATATTCCTCTTAGTGTAACTAGCTACAGAGTCTGTGTAACTAGTTACAGCACCTAACTATCAAGCCTTAAGAATCTAATTGTAAAATTTAGAGTAACTTCTTATAGCATCAAAGTAATTAATGACGCCGACTATTGTGTCTTGTCTCATTAAATATCACATTATTTCTACGTAAAAACATATCCGAATACTGGCTACTTAGTTATTCCCGCAGAAGTTGCTCTCTAGATTTTAATGCATCGTGTCTCCTGTTATTATTTTTGGAAACGAGCATTTTTAATAACTTGGCTACACATTCAAAAGAATTTAGACTTAATACTATCGGGCAAAATTTACTCCCCTCCCCGAATAGCTTCTTGTTAACTCGAGTAACCTTGGAAAAATTGTTTCTCGTCTGTTGTCATTCATCACAGGCAATATCCCAACAATGCGATGAAGTAATATGCAAAGGAACCCTGAAGTTAGTCATCTATTCCCTCTGAACTCTATCTAAAGCGGTATTTCTGACATCAATAACTCTGTGTGTGATGAGGAAGAATGCTCCTTTTCTCGATTTATTTTTATGATGAAGCTTTTCTCAGTTACAGGACTTACATCATCTTATATAAACTTAGAGTTTAATTCCCATTTTTTACTTATTTATTATATAAAAAATTGTTTTAATTATGAAAGCAATATAACATAAATTAAATTAATAGTGTTATTATCAATAATTGTTATTTTAGCATTTAAAAATATAGCGATATACAATGCATTTTTCATTAAATGGCTGATTAATTTATTGATTAATTTATATCTTTCAATAAGAATTATATTTTATTCAAGAAGTTAGGAGAATTAGTCTGAATGAGTTTAAATCTACAAATATAAAAGATTTTATTAAACACAAAATAATACCGAACATTAAATTATGAGTATTATATTATAACTAAATATACAAAGGAAATCGATAAACTACTTATTTTATTATAAAAAATATAAATAAGATATTCTAACAATTATAAAAAATAATAGAGAATTGATAAATTAAAATGCAAAATTAAAATATTTAATCGAAAACTTATGAAACAAAATGGAATAGTAACTAATAGAACAGCCTCATCATGAAAACTAATCAATCAAACTTACTGATGAATAACAACAATTCACTATCAAACTTTGGTCATTAGAAACAAGATTTGAATTTTCATCCAACCCTTCATCGACACTAAACAGGTGCTACTCCTATAAAAATACTAATGCAAGATTTGTTTTTTGTAACTTAAATTTTTGTGAGTGTAACTGCTCCACCAGCATCTCTATATATTGTTTCCATTTTATAGTTAATCTATTTCATTTTAATTTATCAATTCTCTATTGTTTTTCATAAATAATAATATGATCACATTGAAGTCTCTAGGGACCCCCGATCTTAAATATTTGTTAATATATTAGAGTCAAGCCCTTTTCAATTAGTTAGCATCAGTTCCTTAGGGAACGACTTCAGGACTTCTACGTCTGTGACTTTGTTCTTCGCTCTGTATGTCTTCTTGTGAGTTTTCTATGCTTCTCTTTCTTCCCTTGTTTGCCTCATAATCCATGTAGTAGGTAATGTTGGCACCAAGGTGTATTTTCAAAACTATCTTTGATTAATTATTTCAGTTCAACTTATTCTTAATCAATTTTTTTTACTCTCTTTCAAACTGAAAAAAAGTGATAGAATATTATTAAAGTCTCATTAAGTTAATGTTAATTTGTCCAGTTCGGGACCTTAGTAGTTGTCATGGATTAAAATTATCTTTTGCCAAGCTGGCTATTCTTTCGTCTCTCATCTTGACTTATTCATATTTATTTGAAATAATTCTATGATAGAAATTATGTGGGCATAGTCTAATAATCTTCGGTATCCTTTTTGGAATGTAGTTTCTGGCCAGAAACTGATCAGACTTTATAGGCGTACTGACGTGTGACGTATTAGCCGTCAATGGGTCCAGAATTGAAAAAGATGTCATCTCCATTTCTATCTTATTATTTAAGTTTGAGTCATTACGAGACAGTTTTTTGAGTGTTTCTTCTTGTTATTGGGACATACTATATCAGTAGGTAGAATATTTTCACTTCTAAATAGGGAGTTGGGGTTTTGTTGACTTATTTTCTGGGTGATGAAATAAGGTAACTATGGAGTCTCTATTTTACTTGAGTTGTAGAATCTTTTTTGGTAGGGTTATTTCTTCACAACCTTAGTTTTTTATTTGTTTCGTCAGCGTTCTTTTCTCTAGTTCTCTAGCACTTTAACTTTTCCAGCTCTAGTTAGTTAATTTACTCTTGGATTTGTTGTTCCTTGAGTCTTTAATATCTTTGCGGTGTTTTCATACGATTTTGTGAATAGTAATGTGGCTGAATTTGAAGTCTTCAGTTTAGTCGTCTTTACCGAATGAGAAATTGTCATCATCATCATTCCAACCTTCAACGTCTGAATCAGTCTCAGAGGCTCTTCCCACCTTTACTTTTCCAGTTATTGGGTGGTCGTAGGGGTATTTTTATTGTTTTCTTTTTTAGTTCAGCATAAATTTCATAGAGAGGTGCTTCATCACCTTCTTTCCAGACGTAGTTATAGACAAAGGAGACTTCTCATACTTCGTCATCCTCTTAGAGCTTGCAATTTCCAGCTAGTCCTGTTATGAAGTTAGATTTGCTTTAATAACACTGTCGCTCAGTAAAATTATTGCCTCCTTTTTTTCTGCAAGGAATTAATTACAAGCAATCTCAAAACTTCCGTCAGGGTCCTGAAAGTAACCCTGATCAAGCAAATAAATTAGGTCGTCCTTGTGAGTTTATTCACACATCTCACAAGTTGACTTCTAATTTAATAATAGATATTCTAATAAGATAGGACCTACCTTTAAATGTAAAGATTATAATACTAGTATGAAGATCACTTTTAAGTTGAGAGTATTCACTTGACTTAATAATGTAAACAAAAGAGTAATATTTAATAAAATAATAATACTTTATTTCTTCAAAGTATATAATACTTGAATATAATTATAAAAGTTATCACTAGAATTAAGTAGTTTTACATTATATTCCATGATTTTCAATAATTCCAATGATTTGTTCACTATTAGATTATGTGCACTCCTACTTTCACTTTAATAAATTAATAACTTTTTTATTACAACAAGTTAAAGCCTTCTTGTTTGATTGCTCTCACTTGTCAATCTGATATTGATTATTTATTATAACTACTTCACTTAATAATTTGAAGAGTTTGCTGATAATTCTTAAAGAACTCAACTATTTAAAATTAATAATGAGCTATTAAATGATAAGTTTTCTTGTGTGAGTTTTTTTATTTACAAGTCTTTTTTTAATTTAATGCAAATAAATCTCATGAGAATAAATCAACAGAGTAAACTCTACTAAATTTGCCATGAAGTACCATTTCTATTACTAAGTCAACTACCGAAGAATGTAGAGAAGAATAAGTCATAACAGCAAAGGTGTTGGTATTTATGTTCATTCAAAATTAAAGCAATACTCTCTGAAGCATTCATGGTATTTAATCAGAAAACTTAATCTCTTTTAGGCACCAACTATTACTGAAAATGATGTAATAATATAATGAACAGATAGTGTCTAATTAGTTTATGATGAATAGTAAATTATATAACTAAATGTATGATTGATTTTCTATAATAATTATGTTTAAATATATAATGTCGTAAGTCATCCACCCTCCTTATAATAATATGTGAGTTTGTTTAAATGAATTATGTTTTTAAGTTATCATAATCTAGAGGATTTTGATAAGTACTTTTGTTTAGATTAATTATAAAGACTTACTTTAATAATAAATAGAGAATACTTATTTGAATTCTTATATTTAATATTTTGATTCATTAGCCAAGCTATTATAGCCTATTTTAACTTAATTACTCTCATTTTTAATTCAATTTGGTAAGAATTAATTTCTGATTTATTTTTAAAATCTTATTTATTATAATAAGAAGTTCTTGTTGTATTGCCTCTAAATTAAAGTCCAATTATAGCATCTAATAACAGGGAATTCATATAAATATAATGTTTAAAACTAAAATTAATTTATAGCATCTATGAAGAATTTTAGAAGTAATTTAGTGAGGATACTCAATTAATGAGCCATTTTTTGATGAGATTAATTAAACCATATGATCTGTGTTAAAATTTAGCTAATATTAACATCATCCAGCTATTTTACTCTATGCATTCTAGCATTGTCTATTCTAATATCATCTCTAAATTTACTCGATCCTCAATTATTAATGGATTCTGATATTTAGGCATCACTTTGATCTCATATACCAAGATTGTAAGAGGTCATGCTTTATTAATTGCTGAAGATTTATTTTAATAAATTGATATCCAGTGATGATATTTTACTTTTTTTATCTAGACCGGCAAGCGATTGAAGTAAATCATTGAAAATTAGTACAGAATATTTGAATAGTACATTATAAAATTAAATGCAGCGTTTATATTAGTGGTTAAAACACCTAAAGTAAGACAATATTTCACGAGGATGATTTCAAAAGATCCTATCAACAAAAATAACTAACTAGTAATATTATTTGATGATGTCATGGAGATACCTGAGATCAGTGCAAAGAGCTTGACATTTACAATCGCCAACACATATAAGTTCTGGTGAAGCCCAAAGACATCAATTACTGACTTGAATGAAGATTAAAATGTTTCTTTGCTGCTGAAGCGATCAGTCTAACATGAAGTTAATTAATTTATAATGGAAACTCAGGAAGCAATAAATCTAGTAAGAATTAGTGTTAAATTTAAAAAAGATTTTTGGGGTGCCTAAATGAGATTCTTGAGTAAGAATTTGTGGATAAAACTTACTTCAAATAGCATTAAAGAACAACATTCTATTCCACATAGACATTTAGTAATTTCAAACAGAATTCTAGTTGTACCTGGCAAATCAAAGAGTGTCAAGTCAATAGAGGTGGAACTGCTGGAGGGGCTCAAAATTTTAAACTGGTATCTAAACGAATGAATTTGATCATATTTTTGTTATTATTATTATTATAATGGTTTAAACATTAAAATAGCCAATTAGTATGTTTTCCTTATTATTTTTTTCATTTGTGTCCAAGTTTCTAATAAACAAACATTGAATTAGCTTAATAAGTTGATTGATAAATATATTACAAGATTTATTAGACTTAATATAAGTTTATACGAATTGTGGTTAATTACAAATTCAAAGTTTTCTGATTTAATCTGTCTAGAAACGAGAAATAGCTCAATCTCAATTTATTCAAGTTCAACAATGGATCTGAGTCTGTTTTTGTACCTCATCTTTGGAGCTAATGTTTATCTTGCGCAGGAGTAGAATTGATTTCATTAGGATACAAGTCTCTTTTATTTTATTTCTTCTGTAAGAGCTACATTTTTGTCGCTTGAAATACCCAATAAATAGCGATATCACAATAAAATTAAACTCAGGTTACACTGAATACATATTTTATTAATTTTCTGAATTGTTGCTGTGATAGAATCATATTTACTTTAAAAATGACAAAAATAATTAAGATATTTATTTATTACAGCTATAACAAAAATAAGTTTTCAAAACTAATTAATTTCAGCTTATATAAAATAATTTGTGGAAATATACAAAAGAGAATATAAATGTAATTCTCTTAGTTACAATTAAGATATAGTATTTATTATTTTTTATAATAAATATGATAAATGAAATACTTATTTCAAGCAGTTTTATATTGATACTAAAACGATTTATATTCAAGATATAGTAGTTATTAGTATATTTTTTATTAATTTTAAAATAAAATCTTACAAAATTTATTGCTATTGTTATTATTCTTTTATATAGTAAGGAATTATTCCAATGAATTGGCGAGTATGCGAGACTTGCATGTCCACTAAATATATAACAATTATGAAATGCAATTATTATTGTAAATTTGATATTAATAATTAATCAAGATAGCATTTGTCCATACATTATAATTTCAAATGCAATTTTACATTCTTTTCTGTGATAGCGAAATTTACGTACTTTATTTGCTCATATTGACTAATTAATTAATTTATAAAAGAATTAAATTAATTGAAATCTATTAAAATAATTAATTTCAGTTGGTTAACAATTGCAAATTAAATAAATATATAAATACTAAAATTCTTTAAAACATTAATAATATTTCAGCAAATTAACAGCATGACAAATTAAATTTATAGGCATATTATTCTTATTTATAATTATTTTGCCATTCTTCATAGTATAACTACAAACTAATGCAATTTAATTAATTAATCCAATTACTACATTATTTGAGTAATCCAGAAAGTGAGAAAAACAGGCTTGCTGTATTTTAGCTTTAATAATCGATTTTACAGTTTTTTTAGTATGGTCTGACTATTAATTAAATTTTAAGTTGAATGATGAATCTTCGATGTATTTAAACTAATTGTTTAATTAAATTGATGAAATTTACTCGTAAACATTGTAAAATAAAATATATAAATCAAGTTATTGATTAATAATCTCGTGATAGACTTAACTCTTTACTAATAATAAAGTAAAAATCATTCTTATCTAAGTCAAAATTAAAAAGATTCATGATGAATTTTCCCAAAAATATAAGTAATGCAGAAATTTGATACATAAGGACGACTATAAATAATTATATAAATAAGTTAGGTCATTTTCAAAATAGTTCCATCCTAATCGAGGATTGTTGTCATTTTAATACATTTTCCATGTCCAGCTTGTCTGGGCTTTACTTTTGTACAAAGCTATAAATTTTGTCTGATTTCTTTGAATGCTCTTTAAAAGTAGCTATCACATCACTCTCTGTTTTGTGGAATGACCCGATATCTTTGGTAGAGTCTTTTTTAGTGATTATGAACTTTTCATAACAATGTGAAGTACAGAAGCATATCCTCTATGCATTTGACTAGCCCTCTTTATCATCAACTACATGCCTCATCAATCTCCTTTTAGAAAATGCTACTTGAAGATAATCAGTGTCAATTATTTGTGAGTTCTTCATACTGAGTCAAATAAAAAGTCTACACTTTTTTCAAATAATCTTTCGCCCATCAAGCAGATCCTTCAAGAATCACATCGTATTTTGCTGATCAGGGAGAAATGATATCACTCTACAAATGTTATAATTGTTAAAATTTACTGTTAAATCTGGAGAAGTTAATCAAATCCTGCTTTGATCTGAATTTTTATTAGATCTTTATAAAGACATCTCCGCTGACATCGACTTCCTGCATCTTTAAAAAATTTTAATTAAATATTAACTTCCAATTTTAAACTATATTTCTGATTAATATTTTTGAATCATGAGTAGATTCATGAGTCTCTTATGGAAATTCGTTAATATAAGTCACTCACTATATTGATCAGAATTTAATTTTTAAAAGTCTATATCAAATTTGGTAAAACAAATGAAAATTTACTTGTGATATACTGTTTCATTTAAATTATAAAAGCTAAGTCTTGAGTAAAATCTTACTTCTCTACAAAAATTTGAGTAATTTCTCACTTTTTTAATAAAATTTTTATGAGAACTTTATAATGAACTTGAGGTGCGCTCTTTTATAGACTTATGCAAAATAAATGTTCATTTATAATTTTCTTTATCTAAACTATTTATATATCCGAAAGAGCTGAGATACCGTGATGTGGTATTATGGGTATTTATTATTGAGAAGTAGAGTCCTGCTTTCAACATAATTACCTTTCTGACCATCTAACATTTTAAGCCATTTTATGTTGCGTTGGAATTATTAAGTGAGAGATTTAGCTAAAGAGGGCTTGACTCTTTTGTCACCCATCGGTTGCAGTTGTTAATAGAATAATTATTTTCAAACCTGATATTGAGATACTCTAAGAATTATGAATATAGTTTTGTACCATGCCAACATGTTGTTTTTTTTGTTAAATTATGGTGCAGTGCCATACCTCAATACTTAACTATAGGTCTATAACTTATATTAAGTTTTTTAATGCCAGTTTTCCATCATTTTTTTACTTATTAGATTGTATATTTCTAAATATTAATTAACGCTTTATGCAATAAATATTATGATTATAATCTCTTGGTCTTTAGTAAAATTCCTTTGATTTACCTGTATATATATATATATATATAACCAAGGTAATTATTTAAGCATAAACTGGAATATAATTAGATTTATCCGAAGTATTCCTAATGGATTATTCTTGATATGATGATACTTGTAGAATAACTTAATGTAACCCTTTCATTTTATTAAATGTTGTTATTTATGAATGGTGAATGTAAATTAATTGTCATTAAATAATAATCTTTTTAACAATAATGATTAAACTAGCTTTCATAGCTAATCAATCAGTACCGCGTAAGAGCATCAGTATTATTATTTTATAAAATATAGTACATTTTATATGTGCATAGATTATTTTAACTCGGAAATTCATTGTGATATCATAATTAAGTTATTTCTCAAAGTTACAGTTTAAAAATAAAACAATGCTTTTACATAATTTGGCTGTTTTTAAAACGTCAATAAATATCATCACTGCAAATATCACGCTATTTCTGATGAATCTTAGAAGCAACAGTCGATCATACAAAGTAATATTCATGGAAAATGTTTAATAGGAAACTTTATTTGTCGAGAGCATCTTCTATAGTATATCCAAGATTTGATTTTAACATAGAGTAATATCGTGTTTAAATTGCATAAAGAAAATGCATAAAAAATAAAGAGGGTTTGAATAAAATAAAAACTTTGTAAAATCAATAATATAATTGAGATGTAGTTATTATTTTAGTTTATAAGATTGTAATAAATAATCCTACAACTTTCAACCTCCATCTTATTAAAAAATATTATAAAATCTAAGCAATTTCATAATAGTAAAAGGTATTTGAATAGTTTTTAGTTTGAATAATTTATAAAAGTCTAAATTTAATACGGAAACTTACTATAATTATGATATAAAAGTTTAGAATCCTGAGCCTATTGTCTTTGCCTTTAATGTAATTTATTACTGGTTATCATATATAATATTTATCAAAAGTTAGTTTCTACTAGTATAATATGAATTATAAAATAAAAATACATTCTTATAAATGGCCCTATAGAAAACCATAAAATATATGACAAATTTATAATTGAGTAATATATTGATTAAAATATATATTATAGTCATTATAGTAGAATTATTGTCGGACTCAGGATGAGAATATTAGGACCTATTTGTCAGGCGTTTTTATATTAATTTTTGTTAATATATTACAAACTATACTTATTAACTTATAACCTATAAATATCATTAGTTCATTCCACTATATATTTTATTTTGTTTTGTTTTTTTTATTATTTTTAAAATTGCTAAACCCTGATGAAAATTGAGATTCTTACTTTAGAGCAAAGTATTAATAGATTTGAGTAATTATTAAGCATATTTACCTTATTAGTTACTAACGATTCCTATTAAATTTGGAAATCGCATGTTTTGATCTAAGAACAGCATGAATTGGCCAGATAAATACAGATTATTATAAACTATTCTATAGGTAGGATTATTTTATTAAAATTAGTTCTCATATCTATAGAAATTAGCAATATTCTATTTACTATTCCATCAACATTTCTTGCCAGTAAATCTTATAGGATCCATCTCTATTGTATAATATCCAATTGCTTTTACATATAAAATTATGGCAGATTTTCCTACTACATTCCATGAATATTAAACTATGAAAATTACCTTAACTGAAGTAACTATTGCAACTAAGTTATCATTTAAGGAGTAGGCTAACTTGGAGTATTACGATAAATTTCATCCTCTATGAATCCCATTTATACAAAGCTTAACGACAATATTGTTTAACATTTGAGATTAAAGTGTATTAATAAATAGATTAACAACAATTACAAACTAATAGTTATGTATTGTAATATAAAAATCAATAACCAAATAAATTCAATATTCCATATCTACACACTCTATGAGACAGATTTAAAGACATAGCAGACTTTAGGATATTGTAGAATATTCAGTAAAGATGATTTGCGAATTTAAAATTCATATCACTAACCAAATAAAAAAAATAACTAAATTAGTTTAGAGTCTTTTAAATAAAATTGGGGAAGGATACTAAGTAAAACAAACAAGACCTCCTAAGATAGCTAATGAAAGAATAACACTCTTGGATTGTATTAATCAAGAATATAAGGGGAAGAAAGTAGTATGACTCAAAAGATATAGAATGTTATATCCTTTATATTTTACTCAATCGCTCTTGAGGTTTCAATCTTTAAAGGCATTTAAGAATCACAACAGATCAGGTTAAACAAAGTATTTTCCTTCCTCTTCAGGTTAATACTATAGTGAAAACGTGAATTGTTGGAGTGCAGATGAAACAATACTTCCAAGAGGATCTAGCTTATTTCTGTCTGGCTCTGGAACACTATTCTATTTAGGCTTGTCTATTGGTTTTCGTCCATTAATTTGATTAAGGAGTCACTTTTTGGTTCCCTATTTTCCAAGGGGAGTTAACTTTAGTTCCATTTGGACTTAAATCTTCCTGAGCCAGCTAGGGCAGGAGGAGAACTAGAAGTTGCTGCAGTAGCCTAAAACTTTGTTAAACCTGGTCTGTTGTGATTTAATAAACCATATGTTATCGCTATTATTATTATAATAATTATATTTTATATAAAAATATGATTAAAATAATCATTATAGATTATATTTCAAATAGCTATTTTAATAACAATAGAAGCGTTTATTAAAGGTATATTGAGAATCATTTTGACGGCATTAGTAAAAACATCACCTTATCCGGAAGCAGTAGCCCCTTTGATTAATATTGTAATGTGTCTCCACAAAGAACAAATCAGATTTATTAAACTGAGCAATCTGCATAAAAGTCAGGATAATTTCACTTTATACTGTATAGTAGGCAGTTAAATAAGCAAGTTTTAACTCTTTAAACTCAATTCATTTAAAATATTAATTAATCCTAATAATTAAACTGACTACTTAAAATATCAACTAAACTGAAATAGGCTAGAACATAATAATAATAATGAATTATCATTGGTATGATACAAGTAATTATCTTATGAATTATTGTACAGTAGTTATAATCATGAATAATAGAAATATTTACTATATTAATTTCATAACTTTTAACCATAAACTATAAAACCCTACAATCATTCATTAAATGAAGAAGGAACTATAAAAAGTATAAGATTAACATTCCCATAAATAACTAATCCTTCATTAATAATTAATTAAGGGAGAAGATTATTTTTACAATTCGAAAAAATATTGATTGAATATTGTCAGTATTATGTTATTTTAATTGAATTTGATAGTTAAAAAAATATTTATTCTTTTGAAATAGAAATTGCTCCATTAAAATTTTAATTAAAAATAGCTATAGCAAACTACTAATAAAATAATATAACACTATTTTTTTTATGAAAAAAGATATGGATAACAAAAATACACTCTCTTTACTTTCTCAAAATAATAGCAATCAAATAAAAGTAGACAGAATAAATTATTATATATGTAGATTTTATTGAGGATTCCTATTTACTTTTTTAAAACTATAACAATCTAGTAAAGATTTCATATTTAATTTTAAAAGTATAAGAAATTTAATTTAGTTAATTTTAAGAAGTAATGAATAAAAACATAGATAAAATATTCATTAATTTAATTATAAATAAAAATGAGCTTAAATTAAATAAATGTATGATTTGGAATATTCAAATGGTAAAGCTTATACAAACTGTTATTATGCAATAAAAAATTGTCAAACAATTAAGATTTATAATAGGAAATCAATAAATTAAAATAAAACTAATTAGAATTATTAAAAAATGGAAAAATTTCTGAGCAGAAGATGCCGAGTCATTCACAATAAATGTAAGTTACAAAAAACATATCTAAATTTTTTATTTTTTAGCTATACTACCTGGTAAGACTAAGAGTGGCAGTTGACAGATATTTCAGAAAGTGACAAAAAGACAAGGCGCTGAAGAAGAATGATTAAGATTAAACAACAAATGATATGTAGTGTGTTTGAACACAGTAACTGTTTTTAGATTTAAAGTTTTGCATATCACAATAAGTATTTCTATTCATATATTTGTTTTTCATTTTAACTTAAATTTTTCCACTTATTTTTCATGAATCAACAAACTCTGAGTTATATTGATATTACTATTTATTGATGATTTATTGTAAGTTAATGAAGCTACAATTTTTAGTATAAACATACAGTATTATAAAAAATTCTACTCTTAATATCAGGTGGTAGTAGTCAAAGAAATTAATTAATAAGAGGGAAATGTTAAATAAATAAAATAAGTACTAAGTAATCAGTCTTTTCACAAAGATTCATTTAATTTTGATTTTGTTGCAATCTTAAAATTGAATATTCTTTCAAAATTCATTCATAATATTCCTTTTCTACTAATTTATGCATGTTTTTAAGATGAAACTTAATTAATCATCAATTTTAGTTTTAAAGATAACATATATTTCTTTAATACAATAAGTGTAATTTTTTTATCTACTCAAGCAATCTTATTATTAAGATACTCTTGCTATGACCTAGGAAATCGTTAAAATCTTTGATAAAAATAAAAATTTAAATTTAATATTGCTCTATTTTTAAGACTATCAACCAATATTTCATTTTAATTAATACATTCTTAACTATTCCATGAAAACTAAATTAATATGCCTCAGTAAAAAATAATAAATTAGAATAATTTAGATCCTGGAGTAACGCTCTCCTTATTATTATTATTTATTGTTGTAGAAAAATTAATACTGGGGCTTATGCCAGCCAAATTATAAAAGCAGATTGTTTCACACTTTGATTTATTTGTATTCATCTCAATCAATTCAAGGGAATTTAATCAATATACAAATACCTTCAGTACCGTGCGAAAGCTCGAATGATAGTGGAATTCCATAAAGGAAATATTAGTATTTTTATATGGATTAGAGTTGTCAATGATGAAGTATAGGATAATGTAGAATTATAATAGTGAATGAAAATACAATGTTAAAATTACAGCGATTTAAAAATAGCTCTTCTATAATAACAGTGAGACTGAAGCAACTACTAATAGTAATAACTCAAAGAATAATATAGTGATTATTAATATAACATTTTAAATATACTCAAGTTTCTATCAGTGTATTTCTTTTTCTATTTATTCTCTTTTATTAAAACAAATCTCATTAAACAATTACAAATATGCATTTTCTTAAAATTATATTTCAATACAGCTGTATGATATTTTAGTAAGATAATTTACTGTCATCAATGATAAATTATATCTATATTCAATCAAGTGACTCAAGAGCTGTTATTTCACTAAAACTCAAAAGCTAAAAGACTTAGTTATGTTATTAAAATAACATATAACAAACTATCAATATTTTAATTACAAAAACAAATGATAGAATCGAAATTTATCGTTATTCAGCAATCAAAATGGAAAGAAGCAATTTAAAATAATATGTTTAATAAATCTAATATTGATCTATATTGATAATATTTGAAAAGATTTGATTACTAAATTCATATTTATTTGCCAAATTTCTTTAAAATGTTTTGAAAAATAAATTATATAAAATGAATAAATTCAAAATTTATTTAAAAATTATTTTAAAAAAACTAAGTAATTTGATTAAAATTCATAATATTTAAAAAAAGAAAAACAATATCAAGAGTAAAAATAGAAAATAAATAAAATTTTATTGTTAATTTGAAATAATAAAAGAGAATAAATTATTAAAAATTAAAAGAGTGAAAATAAACGGCAACCTTATGGAGAATAAAGAAGGACACAGCTCAAGGAGGAGAATGCCTGTATACATGGAAGGGGAAGAAGTGACACCAAAGCAGAAAAGATTCATTCAAGACAACTTTATATCAAATACACAGTCACGCTTGAAAATAGCCGTCAGCTTCATTTTATAGCTACAGAGAGGGACAGAAGGCTGGGTAAAGCGAAATGAACAATTTTCGGAGAAACAGGGCAGTTAAAGAAGGAAAGATATTGTAAGCATTAAAAGAAAAGTATCTAAGCAAAACACTGAATTTAAAATCTGCTTACAAAATGTCAGAGGTTTAAATTAATAACTCAAACAAGAAGCAATGATGAAAAAATTGGAAGATAGAAAACCAGACTTTATCGTCCTCGAGGAAACGAGACTCTAAAGGATCATTGGATTAAACAGTCAAAACAAAATACTTAAACTCAATTAGTAAGGAACGGAGGAGTACTTACAACAATTAGTGGCAAATACTAAATGACGACAATTAAAACTCTTAGATAATTCCTCACTTGGAATATACTAAAAGTGGGAGGTTTCCCGCTACACATCATTACTATCTAGGTTCCACCTATTCAAATGAAGAAGTAAAAGAACTCCAGAACCGCTTGATGTTTATGATCAGATCAATTAAAGAGAAATGTAATAAACAAAAAATAAATTGCGATGGGTGACTTTAATTACCATATAATAAATAAATCAGCAAATGACTAAGAAAAAAAGGATAAATGGAATAAATCTTAGCAGGAGTGGGGCTCATGCAAAAGGGAATATGCTTGACAAAGTTTTCTCAAATGTAGAAACGTGTGAATGGAAATTAGATTAACTAAGGCTTAATTACCACAATCTGATAATGGGAAAATTGAGAATAAGATTTGGAAATAATGACTTGAAACTTATGGACAAGGAAAAAACAGAAAGAATAAATGATATGGAAACAATGTTGGAAAACTTTTATAGATAAAAAATGAAATTTAAAACCTGAAGAGCTAGAAACACCATCGAGGAAATGCTTTGAGGACAAACTTGAAAAGTAAAGCAAAACTAAAAGTTGGTACCAGCAACCTACAATGTGGCTGTTAAGAATAACATCAATAAATGAAACAGCCAATTCTAAAAAAGGCAATAGAATGAAGCGATAAGGGATATGGAACACTGAATATATAGAAACGAATAAAAGGGATTTTTCTATCTAGTAAAGAGAATTAAAAAACCCAGAAACAATCACAACTTATCAAAGGGTAGACAATTAATAATGAAATAGTTTTAACCTGGAGAATAAACTACAAAACAGGTAGTTTAATTCTACAAGTATTTATTTGCAGATGAGAGAATACAAGACTAATTGGTAAAAAAATGAAGTAGATTTCGCAATGACTGATTAGTAAACTGGAAAATGATTCCACGAAGAAGTTGACGTTGACAAAGGCATCATGGAATGCAACTTCAACAAAGTTATTGGACAAGATAGTTTTGACAGAAAAATGCTTTCAAAATCAGAAAGTATTAAAAGAACAGTAGTTTAAACTATAAAATTGTTGATAAACTCAGGAACAATCCCGCTATATATGAAAGAAGGTCGATTAGTTTTGTAAAGCAAAAACCAAGGTGAATAGTATCCAGAAATAAATAATACAAGGCCAATAGTAGTGAATTAAAACTTGAGTAAATTTGATGAGAAAGCTATATTCAATAATTTATAAGAAAAAAAAGTTAACTATTAAAAACAGGCAACTACTAAAATGGATTTAAATAGAACAAAAGTACTTACATCAACTTGATAAGATTCAAAACCCCAAAACCCCTTAATGAGGTTTATAAGTGCTTTGATTTGCAGGGAATTAGTGAGTGATTGGGGTTATAAACAGGTTTTAATTTGAAATATATAGTAAATGTATTTAATTTAATCACTCAAAATGCACTTTTGGATCATGTGGGAGAGGTCTGAAGTTTATCTTACTTAACCACAACTCTATCTGCTCTATTGATATGTCTGATCTTGAGTTTGGTTTTATTATTATTGACTCTGCCATATGTTTTATTGATAAAGATACTCTGTTTTTATCTATAAATTGCTTTATTCTTTGCTTCGCATCCTTTTCACACCTTGTTGAGTAGTAATCGTTGAGAGGCATATCACACTCTATTATTATTGCTGCCATTGCCCAAAAATCCCATTGAAAGTCTCCACCTCTCCAGTCATCTCTTTCTGGATAATAGCCTGCAGTTCCCATAACACTTCCAAGCCTTGACACTTCTTCCCTTAATGCTCTTTTGAAGTCAATAATTGCTACTCTTACAGGTGAGAAGTTTATCATAATATTCTCAGGCTTCAAATCTCTATGAATAAAGCCTAACTTATTTAGCTCTTTAATACCTTGTAAGGTTTAAGTTGCTATCAAAGCAAGCTACTTATGATTCCTTTGATCAGTAATGAAATCTCTGAGGGTCATTTCATATAGAGGCAGTCTAAAAGCAACATGATCCTTGGCAAGGAGAATAGCATCTAGCTTGATTAAGTAACTACACTCTTTAAACTTTGCTTGAGTGAGTACTTGATACTCATTTGTAAACTCCATCTAGTATTTATCATCACTTAAGAGATAGTTGAAGGGATACACCTTGTATGCGTATTGATGATCATCGATAAATTTCTTATCAAAGGAGTCTTCAAATATAAGATAGCTTTAAAGTGAAGTGTCTAGATCAATTTAGGCAAGAACAGGAATCTTTTTATATTGAATCTTGATCATAATTTTTGTTATTTCAGAGGTCAGTTGGTTGCGTGCCTTCTTAACGCACTCTAACTCTCTAGCTTGTTCAGGCACTACGACCTTAGAATATTCCCTCGCTTTTCTTTTGTTGAGAAGCTTCAGCTCAACTTCATGATTCTCAATTTCTATAACTTTCTTGTGAGCTTTTAATAGATGCTTCTTCAAGTCTCTTGTATGAGAGTATTGCTTATGGCACTCAAAGCAGTCATACTTTCCATCTATTTTATAATGCTTTAAGTAGACAGTGGTCTTGGCTTCTCTATGCTCCTTCATATGTCTGTACCAGCTTGATTTATGAGCAAAATCTCTCTCACATCACTCACAAAAATAGACTTCAACTTCTTCAGTTTGTATAGGAATTTCATTATTATCTTTCTCCTCCTCTCTGTCTCCCACAAACTTGTTTGCCATTTATTTTCTATTATTAATTTCTATTTTAATAACAGAGACCTCAAGTGATAGCGCTGGTAGTTCTTAAAGAGAGTCCATCTCACAGCTATCACACTTTTTATTGCTGCCAAAGGTAAGTCTCATTTAGTTTGATGGAAGTGCTGTTGTTTTTCTTAAAATGTTAGCGCTCATATTTAAATTTGAATTTAAAATTATAAAACTGCCTCTATAACTGAGAGCTTATATGAGAGCTTTGAAAGCCTACAAGTTTATAGGAAAGTTCTCAGAGTATTAGAGAAGAATGTAAGTGTTAAGAGACAATCCAGCTCTAAATATGGGGGAGGAAGTAACCATTTTTACTATCAATAATAAGTTGATTACAGCACGTACCGATTTAGGAGGTGCACCTAATTAAGTACGTACTGCTTTAGGAGGTATTTAATGATTTTATGATTAAAATTAGGGTGCCCCTAATTAAGTACTAGCATTAATTAATGCTCCTAATTAAGTACTAGCATTTTAGGAGCTGCTCCTAATTAAGTACGTACCAATTTAAATTTAAAAATATGGAACTATAACAATAGAAATTGATATCAATCTCTCAAGTTTGAAACCAGTTCACAAAACCTTCTCCATATCCTTCTTAGAGGTAGACCTCCTATAGGATGCCATATTTAATAGTAAGTTTTACAGAGGTAAATAATTGAAATCAATAAACTTAAATTTGAATATCATTTCTTAGATCTGTAAACAAGATGGAGTCATTGAATGATGCAATGAAAAGAGTTAAAGCACAAGAATTGATTCAAAGATTTAGAAGCAAGGAAGATTTGCACCGCTACCTGGTGAAGCAAGGTAATGAACTTATAGTGGCGAATCTTTATTATGTAGTTGGTTTGTTCCTCCCAACGATGGAAGGTACTAAAATTTCATTTCTAAGAGCGATACTCTGCGAAGAGAAGAAAGCATTAAAAACTTAAGATGTAAAGTTTGCAGAGATTCCAAACTATCCAGAGATTTCAGTGACTAATTTATATGATGACGCTATGAACGACCCAGAGGTTTCGCATTACCTGTCTACTAAGAAGCAGTCGTCAAATAAACTACCTGAAAGAAACTATTTCTTTGGCATACTTGCAACAATCAAAGGTGATTACTTGAAAGAAATTATCCAGAATCTCATAAGAAAAGGTACAACATCTCTTCAGAAGATAAGGACAAACAAGGGATCAAGATAAGTGAGAGCTGGCTATCAGAGCTGCAGAAGCACCCTTATATTTCAAGTAAGATTTAAAGCTTAACTCTTTAGAAAAATCTGGTTGTGGCATCTTCTTGATGAAGGAATAGAGAAAGCTTCACAGAGAGAGAAAGTCGCAGACGAAGTATGAATTTAGCAAGAGACTATATTCAAATATTTAGCCGCCAGAGTCAATGAACATAGATGCTGGAGCTGGCGGCAAGAGAAAAACCTTGGAGGAGGGAAGCAAGAAGTAGAAGAAAAGAAAGAGAAGTCAGCTCTCACGAAAGAGTTTTAATGTGACTTATATATTCATTAACTTAACTCTAAAACTTATTTATATACATTCACTCTCCCTTCTTTAGCACACTTTTATGCCAAATAATTATCAACTCTCTTAGCTGAACCTTTTATATAATCGACTGTATAAATAGGTAGGTCATGCATCAGGTGGTATAGCAGCAGTTTCTTATAATGACCTTTTGATATACCCCAGTAGAACTCAATTCCATTAAACTATGGACTGTAAGGTACGTTGAACACTGGCGTTATTCTAAGTTGTTCAATGACTATTCCTTGTATCTTTTGTCTTATGAACTGAAAGATTATCAACAAACAGTATAATCTCTTATTCAGGGTACTTCTCTCTCAGCTGCTCTAAGGAACTTTATATACTGCTCTATCTTAATAGAGAGAGGATGAATAACATAAGTCTCTAAACCAGCATCCTCGCTAATACCTCCAAGAATTGCCATTATTTATTCCTTGACTTTCTAGTCATATACTTCTATATTACTATTCCTCTTATACCAAGACTTCTAGATGAATGTGTTGAAGGTAACCACAGCCTCGTCAGCATGAATAAACTTAATATTATTCTATTAGGCTCTCTTCTTTTAATTATAAATATAATTTAAGTTGTTGTTGTAAAATGGCATAGTGAAATCAATTACTCTCTTGATACGATTTACACCTTTGTAAGAGATACCGTTTCGTTTATAAATGTTTGCAACAGATTAAGCAGAGATCTTCAACTCAGGGACTGGCGGTGAAACATAATAGCTCGTTAGTCGAGAGAGAAGTGAGCCCAATACTTCAAAGTTTTTTCATTAATAAGATAGTCAATATGCTTCTAAAAAAACTTTGACTTCCTCTTAGGCTAAGAATTAAGCTATTATTGCTTTAATCACACAGCTTTCAAGCAGAGAGAGCGAACAGTTGATGGACTACGCTTTAAGAGCATTGCAATAGACTTATAGTTTAGTACTGGTTTGACTTATTCACTATACATATCACATCCATAATGCAGTTTAAACACTAAATCTATATACTCTTCATCCTAAATAGACCTTAAAAGCTTTCTGTTTTTGTCTCGCATTTAATTAATAACCCCAACCCCTAACAAATTCCCTACAATTTAAAGCACTTATAAACCTCATTAAGGGGTTTTGGGGTTTTGAATGAGGCTGCTCATATTGAGGAGGAGGTTAAACAATCCGTCATTAAACATTAAACTTTAAACTTGACCAATTAAAGAAGACTATAAATGCAAATAATTTAATAAAGTTTTCCCTTAAAAGTCAAATTATAAGGGACACTTGACTGATATACACAACGATATCCTTAGGTTATATCTAAAGCATTAAAAGAAAAATGGCAAGTATTTATGTGTGTTCTGTGAGAAGCCATATTCTTATACAAGAGACCTCAAAGTTCACTTAAAGAAAAAGCATAATCAAAGTTTTGTATTTATTCATGAACCTACTGGGATTAGATTCCTCTAAAAAAGAAGATCAAGAAACCAAGTGGAGTCTCTTAGAGTTGAAGTCTAGAAGTAAGTAAAAATGAAGAAAGCAGTCAAGAACTTCCAGTCTCTGAGATCAATAAAATCATGGTTAAAATAGAGGCAATGAAGATTCCCATACTAAAAATTATTGACTTAGATTCTTGCCTAGAAAACTACATCACTCTTGAAGATAAAATAGAGAAGAGAGTCATTACTGATGACTAATATGCTTACAAGATATATCCATTCAATTACTTCCTTGCTGATGACAAGTTCAAATGGAATTTGCTAATGAGTATTATGCTCTTTAAAAAGCAAAGTTAAATGAGTGCAGGCATATCATCTAGCTTGATGCTATTTTACTTGGTAAAGATCATGTAGCCTTCAGGCTTCCTTTACTTGAAATGACTTACAGAGAATTCTTATCTGACAATAGATGTCAGAGATAAATTAGCTAGATAGTATAGCAGATAGTTGAAGGGATTGAAGAGCTTCACAAGCTAGGTTATGTTCATAGAGACTTAAAGCCAGAGAACATCATGATGAACTTTCAGCCTCTTAGAGTTTATATTATTGACTTCAACAGAGCTCAAAGAGTGCAAGCCTCTGCATAAGGAAATGTATACGGCACTCCTGGATATTTCCCAGAGAGAGAGAGGATTGGAGAGATGGAGACACTTAATGGGATATCTGGGCTCTAGCAGTAATAATAATAGAGAGCGATATGCCAAGAAACGATTACTTTAGCTGCAAGTCTGAGAGATCCAAAGCAGAGAATCAAATAATATCTCGATAAAAATAAAATAAGTGGAGGTCTCAGTGAACTTGCTTACTCAACTATTATCAAGCCAAGCTTTGACAATAAATTAACAATATATAAACAATCAGTCATCAACTTAAAAATATAAAATTCAGAGAACTGCCACATGACTCTAAGATTATGTTTGTGTGTGAATTACTTTAAAAATTCGCTTTTTATACTCACTTAAATTACTATTAAGCTGGTAAAATCAAAATGTGGAGAAAGTTAAATTAAAATCAAAAATGCAAACTAGTTGAAATATGTTAAGAACAAATTTGATTAATATGATTCAGATAGCAATTAGTTTGAATGCTTTTTATAAATTTATTTATTATGCTTTAAATAATTAATCAAACATAAAAAAATGTAAATTTTGTTTATTTTAAGTTTTCCAATTCATTTCTATTTTAGGGCAGTGACTTTATCCTATCTTCTGATGACTTTCGTAGCAACCTTTTCTTGAGTTCTTTTCTTTAAAAATTTTAGATATCTTCTGGATAGCTTCCTAAAATAAATTAAAAAATTGAACTTAAAAGTTGCAATAGTAACAACAGTAGCAATAGCAACCATAATAATAGAATCAACAATAATAACAATTATATTAGCAATAATTACAGGTTCTAGGATTTTTCCAAAAAATCAAATTCTATGTTTGATTGATAAAAATTGCATTTTCTTTTATAAAGAAGATCTATGTAAAAGATGAAGGTAAATATGAAAATTTAAGCCAACAATTATAAATTTCAGAAATTCTTAAAATTTCAGTCAACTGTAATTATTGCTAATATAATTTATATTATTGTTGATTCTATTATTATTGTTGCTACTGCAACTTTTAAGTTCAATTTTTTAATTTATTTTAGGAAGTTATCCAGAAGATATCTAAAATTTTTAAAGAAAAGAACTAAAGAAAAGGTTGCTACGAAAGTCATCAGAAGATAGGATAAAATCACTGCCCTAAAATAGAAATGAATTGGAAAACTCAAAATAAACAAAAGTTCCATTTTTTTATGTTTGATTAATTATTTAAAGCATAATAAATAAATTTTTAAAGAGCATTCAAAATAATTGCTGTTTGAATCATATTAATCAAATTTTTTCTGAACATATTTCAACTAGTTTGCATTTTTGATTTTAATTTAACTGTCTCCACATTTTGATTATACTCACTTAAATTCTAATATTCAAACATTAAACCCCTAGCTAAACCCTATTAAAACTCTATTTATGTATGCACCAATAGTATACTTTTATCAATCAAAAACTCAATCAAACTACTGAAAGGTTTTTGGGGTTTTTATTGCATCCTGTAGATATACATTGAATAATAATGGGGAGAGTTGTTAGCTTCGCTGATGACATATTGTTTAACGTGAAAAATAAACAGCAACTGAGCAGAGTACTAAAATGCTTTAATGAAATTGAAAAATTACATAATCTGAAACTCAATACAAAAAAATACTATTCCTGAGTGACGCTCAAGAATTCAAAGGAGTTGAAGAAGTAGAATGAATAAAGAAGTTGTTGAAATAAAGTACTTAGGCATGAGAAAATTTACACACAAAAACATTGCTAAAAACACTAGGGATGAAATTAAGAAACAAAAACAATTCTACCAAAATCTAACAAAATTGAACACAATCTCTGATACAATAATGGTAGCGTAGATAAGATCATTAGATATCAACAAAGTGCGCCAAAAGATATATTAATTTAGATGAAATCTACAAGATTGAGACACATCTAAAAATGCTTGGATATAAGACCCCTAGTGACATAAATAATAAGATACTAAGAAATGTCACTCAACTCAAAGAAAGTGGGAAGTTGGAGATTATTGAATTACTAGTTTTGAGAAACATTAGTAAAGGAAACTCAAGCTTAGATAAGTTTATAGTAACAAAGAAAGCCAAGGACCAAATAAATAAAAGAAAGCAAGAACTGTAGAAAAAGAAGAAAACTTTTATAACCAAGATTTTGATGGATACAATTATGGCCATTAGTCAGGGTAGGACAATAGTCATCTGTGGCATGTGCCACTATTGAAGTGTTCACAAAACATTCGTAAATTACTTGGACATGAAAAATGCAACCTCATAAACAGAGTAGGAGACCCTACAAGATTTTCGTAGATTGTGAGAACCACAGACTAATATACTTTGACAATAAGACACAAATCGAGGTAATTGCAAAAATGATCTGGCTAGATGATTGAATAAGAAAACTAGAGGAATATGGATACTATCAGAAAATCAAAAAACTATTTAAGGTCACATATATTAAGAAGCAGTAAATAAAGACAGAGGAAGATTTAGCGTAGATGAAGTGATCCAGTTATTTAAACATCCAAAAAAGATAATGACTCCCGAGAGATACAAATTGCAAGTAATTCAAAAATTGATAATTAAAATCATAAATTATTAAAAATTAAAAGAGGGAAGCTAATAATAATTAATTCAGAAATCTAAGAAAGATCAACCAGATGAAAGAAAATAAAAGCAAGTCACGCCAACATAAAAATCACCGAAACCAGTATGGGAATAGCAAAAAGCAGAGATATCGAAAAGTACAAAGAAAAGCCGAGTTTTGGCAATAGGTAAAAGAGGTGAGATACATCCACAGAGACAGAGGTAAGGACCAGGAGGTCTTAAGAATTAGAGAAAATAAACATTCAGAAGTTCCGCTAAACAAACAAATGGGGTTTAATGACAGACTGAAGATTGTGTTATCGAACCTCAACAAAAGGATGTATTAAAAAAACACAACCACAAAGGACATAATTCGATGTGCATATGGATAGATCTCCATGCATCCAGGCAGACTAAATGAATGTCAAACTAATAGTCTTGGCTGAAGTCACTTGTCAAGGCTTTGATAAAATCATACTTGCAAAGAAAGGGTGGTCCGCGATGACTACGAGACTGGCAACCATAGTTTGCTGCCCTAGCACAAGAAGTCTGATGGAGAAAGGGTTCGTTCAAAGATTCACAGACAAAGAAAATGTCAGACACGAAGGTGCGAGAGAGTGGGAACTCTGGACAAGGAAACTGCAAGAGAACTGGAGAGAAATTACCGAGAAGTGGAAACATGATGATATACTGCCAGGAGGACATATCAAAGAGACCACAATAGAGGTGTACCTTAAATAAGTGGAAGAGGCAAAAAAAAAGAAGAAAAAACATCACGCCTAATTCTACCACCTATTGTCGTGGATGACAAAGGAATTCCACAAATTTAGAAATATGTATGGACGACTAATTGGAAGCATGAAAATAGCAGATTCTGGAGAGATTCAGGTGAAATCAAAAGCATTCTTATTCCAGTAAGCTGTCAAGGTAGTATCTAGAAATTCTGGAACTGGGTGTTTCTGAGAGTTACAGAAAAATAAAAAAGTTTTGAAGATGAACGACTCCAGAAAAATGGTAGGAAGCCTTGCAGTGATCCAAAAGTATTTACATTAAATCAAACAACTCTTGAAAGAGACTGTGGGCAAAGAATTCATAGTGAACCAAATCACTTGTCAACCTGAGATCAACAAGGTGTCTGATCTAGAAAATTGTGGATTATTGCCTATACTGATAGCAAATCATATAGCACTAGAGCAGCAAAGAGAAATAATCTTCCAGATATTTACCAAGGATTGGATGAGTATGTAAAGGTACTACCTAGCCTTCAATCTAAAAGTGGGACACATGAAACTAGAGATTGGAAGAACAGGAATCACAGTAAATGCAGAGGAAACTGAGTTAGTGGCTGAGAAGAGGAATCAAGACCTATGGAAATTGGCAAGTAAGGAGATAGGTACAGAAATAACCCACATGAAATCGCATGTTGATACATGGGATTAATGGATCCTTGAGAATGGCAAAAAAATTGAACTGTTTGACCATCAAGAAGACCAAGATAAGTGTTTCGGAGATGCAGAGGAAGTCTGAGGAGGATTTGAAAGCTTCTATTGCTATCAGCAGAGAAAATGAAAAGGATTAATTGAACCTAGAATAAGAAGATAAGCAAATCCAAATCTTATCCAGAGCATGATGCCAGCTAGACCCAAACAAATTCTCAGAAGAGAGGATTGTGGAAGAATAGGAGGCAATGAAGAAGAGGAGAGAGCAATTACGGTGAACAATCATGAGTAAACCAACAGGTTGAATGAGGAGGAAGCAGTTGTAGAGAAAAAAGGTGGTGATCTCCAAACTGATTAATGAATTACATTGCAGATTTTATTTCTTGAAGGAGTATCATGCATTTTAATTTACCTTTTATGAATTATCTATCTATCTATCTCTAAAAATAGAACAAATTGGAAATATCTATGAGAAAAAAATTTAAATGAAAATTGAACTTTAAATTAATAAAACTAAATACAATATTATAAAAAGAATAAAATTTATTACTAAAATGGGAATTTATTAAAAATTTCTTCACTTTTTAAATATATGAATTTATGAAATCTGTAATAGGCATTTTTTTATACAAATTTTAAATTTATTACATTTTTATCTAGCTCAAACAAAGACAGATTTATCAAATTTAAAAAAATATAACTAATATGCATTTTTTTAATCCCTTACAAGACATGTCATTATGGTGATCATTTGCATATTTTGAAATATTCACATTTAAAAGTATAAATAATAAAAAAGTACAAAAAATCAATTTAAAAATAATTTGAAATTCCCACCAAAAAAATTAAAATTTAAATTGGAGAAAAATATAAATTTAGGTCTTCAATATAACTCTCAAATTCGCAAGGGGGCATGATTTAAAGGTAACATAGAGATTTGAAAAAATATCCTGAAATTTGTGAAATCTCAAAATGCAACATTTGATAACTGTGAACATTTTTCTTGCTTCTCAGAGTACTGGGGGAACAGGAAAGATGCAGAATTTAATGATTAGTGGGAATTATAGAAAATTTAATTTACATTTAGAAAGATTAGTTTCATTTTCCAGCGAATGATTAAATAATCAAAAATTGTTATAAAAAACTTATTTAATTCAAAAATAATTAATACATATTATGATTATTAAAAGATAGGTATAAGTGAATAAAAACTTATTATTTTAAATGAATTATGCTTTTAACAAAACATTTTAACAATTCTTAAAACAAAACAAAAATTAAACATTCAACAAAAAGGTACCAATAAAAATGAATATAATATAAAAAAGTAAATATAATTGGATAAAATAATAAATATTAAAGTATAAGATTAGTTATAAAATGTGAAAGATAATATACTTATCAAATAAAGTTAATTTAATTATACTAGCTAAGTAAAAAATATAAACTTCGACTTAGCATGTCAATGAATTAGTTTTAAAATATAATTATTAAGAATCTAAGTTTTTGATTTCTAATAATCGATTGCTTGAATATTCAAAATTTCTCTACTTACTTTAAAACACCCTCAAAAACACGCACTTTGTGAAATTGTCATGGAAATTTCTTAAAAAATTATACATATCTAGAATTAATAAAGTTCGACCAAGAACAAAATCTTAAAATCTGAAATAAAATACAATTCTTCATAATTAAAACATAATTTTATATATAAAATAATGATAAATTGGTAAAGGAGCCCTAATGGTAATTGATTAGAAGAAGAGCTGTAACAGTGATGAGTTTCGCTATAGTGATTATTTAGGCAGCGTTGTATTCACGTTAAACTCTAATCAGAATTTTTCACAACTGAAATCTTACTTTTGATCAAGCCCATCTAAAATTAGCTTTCCACTATAAAAAAGTACTACACTCTGGGATATATCAACATGAGAAATATTAAGTGTGATATAGGGTAAATGAAAAAAGCAATCTCCTCAAGGTTATAACAACAATCAGCATGTTATAACAGGAGTAAATTTTGTCCATAAGTATTTGGGATAAATCCTATTTAATGTTTGAAGTCCTGTTACCAATAATGTACGTTTCCCAAATTAGTAGTAAGGCCTGCCATTTTTTTATATTGACTCGTGCATTTTTAACAGGAGTAACTATGTAGCGAAGAATCAGGATATTCCCGATATTTTTTAGGAGAGCCAAACGGTTTGTTACTGTAACTAGATAATCTGGATGGTGTGACTGGTTACAGATATGCTTTAACTAGATACTCCCAGTTGGGTTGTGAAATTTTTTCGATAAATAATATGCTACATAACTCATAGACTATGAAGTCCCGTTTATTAAGCTTCATAACCATAAGAATCTAGTTGAAAGACATGGTGTAACTAGTTATAGCACTCATCGTAACTAGTTTACAACGATTATAGTAACTTGTTTTAGTAGATATATCATTGTCTTTACGTAAAGACATTGTAAATATCCTAATCCTGGCTAATTAAAAAAATCCTGCAGAAGTTACTCACGGGGATGTCAATACATCGTGATCCTGTCAACTTTTGGGAAACGGGCATTTTTAGTAATCTTGTTAGAAACTTTCAAAAGAATTTAGGGTGAAAACTTTTGCGTAAAATTTACTCCCCTTATTGATTCTTGTTGGCTTGAAGAACCTTGGACATATTGAATCTCACTGTTTGCCATCCATTACAGACAATTTCCAAAATGAGCGATGGATTGATGTGCAAAGATATAATGAGGTGAACTATTTATTCCCGCTAAACTCTATCTTGAACGGTTTTACTTACATTCATAACTAAGTTAGTGGTTAGTAAAATAAGTAGCATTACTCAATTAATTGCTACGATGAAGCTCTTCTCTATTGCAGTACTTTCACTATCCCATTCCTACTTTAGTCTTAATTACCATTTTTTAATATTTATTATATAAAAATTTGTTTTAATTATCAGAGCATTATAACTAATATCCAAAATTTTAAGTCTCTTCAAGTTTTGACATTTTGAAGGTCTTTTTGATAATTGAAAATATCAATATATATAATTATAGGAATTATAAATGTCCAAAAATTCATATGAAATTTCAAATGAAAATTCCCGAAATTAATTGATTTTAAGAAGAGATGAAGATATTGGGATGTGAAGTTGAAAAATTTGAAAATTAATAAATTTGTCGAAGACAAAAGTGTTTTCTAAAGATAAAATTACTTTTACAATCTACACCATTTTTACAAAAAAAATATTGTAAAGTAACATGGATCATTCAGATTCATGCAAAATGATGTTTTGTGGATTTCTAAAATGCTCTGTGCAATAGAACACCTATAAAAAGTGTAAAAAAGCATTGGTTCCAAAATGGACTTCGCACTAAGTCATTATTGGTTTCAAAAAATAAATTTTATTATACAATTTACACTATTTTTACAAAACAAATTTGGTAGCGTGACATGGCTCCTCACGAGGCCTGCAAAATAATGTATTCTGGATATTAAAAATGCGGTTAGCAAAAATACACCATCAAACTGTTTATCAGATCATTTCAAACCTGCAAATCTTCAATATGAGTTTATTTGTTTTTTTATTGATGATGTTGATGATGCTAATGATTATGTTTTCTCTTTGATTATTTTTATATTTTTTTTAGATTAAATGTATTTTATTATATTTATTACTTAAATCTAAATTTTTCTTACAACATATCATCTATATAAATGTAGTGCAGTAAATATTTCACAATGAAAATTATAAGAAATCTCTCTAATTGTTCACTTTTATTTTTATATTTTAAATCTTAATTTTATGAAAATATCATCTTAGAATTTTTATAGACTCCATATTTTCATATGTTTTGGTCCCAATTTAGTTTTTATTTTTTACAACATGGTACTTAATAAGTTGTAAATTATATTTGAATTTTTCGTATTCAACCTCATTAATTGTTAACTAGGTATTTATTAAGTTTTGGTACTTTATAATTGAAACAAATAAAAAAATTTACCAATAAAGTACCAGTACCTATTAAATTTTAACAAATTTTGTACTAATTTAATCGAATTTAAGAGGTTAAAATTGGTATCCATCTCTAAAAATTGTTACATATTTTGCAAACTTTTTCCACACATCTTCAAAAGATCATCCATTTATAGGTTGGTCATATTTAATAGGTTCGAAGAATTTTAGAAAGATTAGATATTCACAATTTTAAGATTGATCTTTGTTTATAACAATTTTTAAACAAAAACATGACAAAATCAAATCTTCTAAACACCTTAAAATACCTCATTTTATGCAAATTTTTAATTTTATCATGACTTAAGTTACCAAACATTTTGTGTTGAACAAAAATATTTTAAAATAGAACACAGCTAAAAAAATGAATGTATTACATAAAATATGAAATGCTTTTTTAATAAAAATTTAAAAATATTTTGCAAAAATGTAAAATTTTTATAATAATTAAGTCATCTAAATTTATAAAAATGATCGATAACTTATAAAGAAAATTAAAAGTATTAAGAAATGCATAATTTATCTTTTTAAAATACGAAAATATATATACAGTTATGAGAACAAACATTTTGAGCATAAAAAAATGATTATAAAATACTTTCATAGTATCATAACTTGAGTGAAAATGATGCTTCAGAACCCAAATAAACCCAAACCCCAACATTACCCTCAACAATCAAAAGACATATAAAAATCATAAAGGGTTTTGGAGTATTATTACCTCCTGCTTGCTTATAATATTGAATATTTTATAATTTTAGTTTCATTTTTTAATTTATAGTGGCTAATTTGTAGGCATCATTATTATATAATATAAAGGTGTCTAATAAATCACTGAAAAATCTTTATATACATATTTATATATTTATACTTTAGAATATAAAACTTTGCATAATTTTTATTTTTTATTATAGTGAACTAATTTTGATATATTTCTTATTTTGCTCAAGAAGCTATTATATATAAATTTAATTCATGATTATTAACTCTTATTTATATTTAATTAGTATATTTAATTTAATGATTCCTATCTTCATTTATTTTTTTGGTTTATTCTATTTAGATTTATGTAATTCTTAAAAGAGTTGATGAAGAAGTATTTATTATATCGATCATAAATATTTTAATTATCAAAATTGTATAAAATAAATACATAACAGATCATAATTTATAATTATCAAGATTTATATAAAAATGAAATAATTTGAGCGAACTTATCTCAGAATCTCTCTAAAATATTATTATTTTTACTCATTGAGAATACAAGGGAAGTTATTTTTTTCGCAGCTTCTTCATTATAAAATAAAAACACTTATTCACAATAATATTAAGTATTTGTAATTAAAATTATGTAATTTATCTCTATTTTAGACATATGATTTTTAATGGCGCGCTAATAAATTTGTTTTCTCAAACACATAATAAATAATTACTATATTAAGAATTTATGTTGAACTAGTAATATTTAAGTGTGATTCAAACCTTCGTTCAATAATATGATTTGATTTTTATAATTCAAAATAAATATAAGTAAAAATAATAAATTATAATATTAGACTATCATTAATAATTTGTATCTCAAAAAATGCTTCATGCACAATTACAACTTGACATTCATTAATAAAATTATTATTTATAAATGAAAAGCATTGCAGTTTCTTTTTTTAATCCATATTTAAATTATTTCTAATCTTTTGAATTTTATCAATATTAATAATTTTATGATATTTACAAAAATAACTAAAAATAAGTGCTTACAAAAATATTCTTTTTATACAATGAAATTATAGAATTTTTACAGAACTTTAAATATAACGCACATAAATATAACAAAGTAAATTTCTAGAAGATCTAGAATTTAAAAATTTCTTTAGCTTAAGTATCACAAAACTTTTCTAATATTAGTTTAGTGATAAATACTAATCAATTAATAATAAGATAATTATGTTATAAGCTTACAATAGTATGATTGTTTTATGTAAATAAAAAATTAATAAAATTACTTACATTAAATAACTAAACAACGCGTTACCTACTTTAAGATTTTTGGTAACGAACTTTGAAAATTATTATAACTTTTAAATTAAAAACATAGATTGAATTTTAAATAGAATATTAAACAAGAATTATAGAGAGTTCATGCACCTTGTAAGTTGTGCTAATATAATTGACATAAATTCTAATTTTAATGGGTTTCTATATATAGCTCAGTATATTAAAACCAAAGAAATTTAAGAATATCTAACAAAGAAAAGATATACTTTTGTTTGAGAATTTTCATATTGTCGAAACTCATTTAAATTTGAAAAATAAAATCAAATTTAACAACACTTCAATTGTTTGGTTTTTAAAAACCCAGATAATATGTTGCTAGTTCGATAGAGAACTCAAAATGATCTGGATTTTCCACTTCTAGAGGAACCCCTTTAATGCATCCTTGAAGCAAGATAACTTAAGTTTATACTTTGCTGATATTAATTTAAACAAATAACTTAAAATCAGAATCGAGTTATCTTTTTACAAGAATACTTTAGATGGGTAACGTCAATATTAAAGACTAGCTGATTATAAATTCTCTATCGATCTAGTATAAAATTGTCTAGGTTTCGATAAAGTTAACAGCCCCGAATTTAAATAATAATTAATTTAATTTTAAGCAATATTTAAAACTCAAATTTATTCATTAAATGAAAATATATGGAGTTATACCGTAGAGCTAATATGCTAATATTAAGACAACTATTATTTATTGAATTGCAACAGTAAAAACAGTCTTCAAATCCTATAGAATAATGTTTGGCATATGATATGATGATAACTTAAACTAAATCAGATAAATTGATTTTTATTTGATAATTTAAACGATATGCATTCTTAATTGAGTTCTATATAATATTCACCGAGAAGTAATATTGGAACAATTGAATATCAAAATTAGTTAAATACTTAATTAGTAATGATTAGAGATATAAGATAGAATATAGAAAAGGGAATATAATCAATTAAATAATAAATTTCACGATAAGTATAACAAATATTTAATAAAATTAAAAAAAAAGCTGAAGAACAAAAGAGTGAATTATCCAAGCCTTTGAGAATAAAGGCTGTGAAGACTAGAAAATACCTTCTTAAATATAATAAATGTTAAAGACATCATGAGCAAGATCGCAATCTCCTGTAATAAAAAGATAATAATTTAAGAAGTAACAAATATCAACAGGAAACTAATAGCTAGGTTAAATTTAAGATTAACTTTAAAAAGAAGTCTAAAAAAAACTTCAAATAAATTAATAAGAAGTATACTCTAAATAATTTAAAATTAAAACAATCAATAAGTATAGAGAGCAACTGTAGATATAATGTATTATTATCATTTTTAACAAATTTTATAACGTTTAAAGATAACTTAATTTATGAAGATATTAAAAAGTATGTAAGAAGTTATTGGAACAGTTGATTTATTTCAAGTCAAAACACAATTTATTGATAATATTTTAAATATAATTGAAAAGTTTTATAACATTGCCAATGAGCTAATTTTAATCTATAAAAAAATATATAATATCGGAAGAAAACAGCAAATTAAGGTAATGAATCAGTCAAAATATATGCAGAATTAGGAATATTTAAATTCTAAAAATATGACGATTATATAAAAAGTCATTTTTAAATCATTATTTTAATTAATTTTTAAAATTTTGTTTGAATTTTATTAAAATATATAAGAAATAGGCTCAATTGGTAAATATATATATTTTTACTACTTGAACCCATTTCTTATATTATTTATTTATATATTTATTTTTAATTATTTTTTGTTTTTAAATTTATTTAGAAATGTAATTTCACTTATGATATTATGAATTTAATTTATTCATTCTTTTTATTTTAGGTAAATAATTTATTTTATACATGGAAATTTGATAATTTTCAAGATTTGTTACTTTTATTATAAAATTGTCATTTAGGAATAAATGAAACATAATATTTATTAAAAGCAAACTTCATTTTTAATTAAAACTTTAATTATGCATATTTATAGATTTAAATTTAATATTTTCATATAAATATGGACTCTATAATAAGAAATAAATTATTTTTGCTTATTTTTATCTCAATAACTTAAAATTCTTATATAAATAAACAAAATTCTAATTAAAAATATTTAAAATATCTCAAGCAAGTATTTTATGAATTTTTTGTATTTAAGTATTTCTATATTCACGATTTTATTACTATTTTTACTTAATATATATTAAAGCTGGACTAAATTAAATAAATAACACATAACAAATTAGTCTGGTCAATATATTGGAATAAATTTAATTCCCCTTTTAATCTAAACAATAATTAAATTGAAATTACAAGAGAGAAATATGATTATATATATATATATAAATTAATAGTTCAAGTTATAGACAGAATTGATGGGTTACTTAATTAAGAAGTTAATGATATGAAATATTCAAAATTAACAAGCATCGATATTATACCTAATTAATCAATATCAAATATCAGATTATAATAAAGAAAAGCTACTAGATAGAAATATAAGTAAATATCAAAAATATTAAAACCCTTAATAAGACAAATCAGTAACAAGTAGTTTGACACTCAATTCATAAGCTTAAGTGAGATAGGATAATGATATTAATCTAGTATATTCAAAATGGGGAAATTAAATATAAAATTCAAATTCAAATTATACTAATATAAACAGCCTAAAATTTTCAAGGGGTTTAAATAGAATTTGATATAGTAAGTATCCAAAAATCTCTGTATAAAATGGCCGTTACTATGCACTAACTTCAATAAAAAGTTGGAAAGTTCCAATCCTGCTTTGGAAATTCTTTTATTTTTGTTTGAAAATAAATGAAAAAAAATATTAGAACTAAAAATAAGAGAATTTCCAAAGCAGGATTCGAATTTTCCAACTTTTTATTGAAGTTAGTGCATAGTAACGGCCATTTTATACAGAGATTTTTGGATACTTACTATATCAAATTCTATTTAAACCCCTTGAAAATTTTAGGCTGTTTATATTAGTATAATTTGAATTTGAATTTTATATTAACAATTTCCCCATTTTGAATATACTAGATTAATATATTTAAAAAAGGATTTGAAAGAAAGATTAATTAAAATAATCAACTTGAAGGTTTATTTTGGATTTAGTTGCTGAATTATAAAATTTCATCTTAATTAAAAAAGATTTGTATTATCATAAAATAATAGATCAATTAATCCAAAAGTAGTTATTTAATTAGGTTTAAAATATACAAAATCTGCAAATTAATAAGATCTTTATAAAACTCTCTTTAAAATACAAAATTAAGCAAAAGATAATGTGAAATCAGAGTTAAACATTAAATCTGTTAAAACAAGAATGATCATTCCATAAATTATGATGAAACAAGTGTTACTTCAATTATTATTGTTATTGCTATTACTGCTAAAGATGACGAACTGATCTCTATGAAAATGCACTTGAACCAGAAGACTTAGAGATGAATACTAATTTCTAAAAAACATCTCTAAAAAAAGAAGCGAAAGAATATAAAAGAGGTCAGGCTTTGGTTTTTGGCACGCTGACCGGTCCAGGCAAGGGACATGCCCCCCAGGGACAACCTTGATGAGGCTGCGTCCAGCCTGAGTTAGGGTCCGAAGAGGCAAGTCAGGACGTGGGACGAGATGACAAGGGACAAGACCCCCAGGAGCACCCTATGAGAGGCACGTAGGTCCAAAAGGCCAAAGTCGCTCCCCCGGCTAAAGAAATACAGGGCATAAAATACTCGAAAGACATTGAATTGGAAAAACTATCGTCACCTTAAGTACTAAGTACAACTAACTAATATATATATTGTTCCGCCAGATCCCTCCCCCCCTCCCCGTCTCCCGGTTGACCGAGACCCCCTCCCCTCCGCACCCCCTCCCCCACCCCCTAAAATACCCCATTTCATATCAAATTTTGTACCTACAGGGTCTAAATCGAATTCCTTCTTGACATCTCGACATCATAGACCCTATTTTATATATAAAATTTCATAAGATTTGCAAAATTCTTTATTTCCATATTAGTGCCTTATATGATATAAATTTTATAATTTGATAAGTTTCACTAAGTTTGTTAACCATTTTTACACTTTCCCTAATGAAATATAAATATAAAAACTTTTCCATTAAATATTATTAAAATTTTATTTCTAAATAAAATTTATATACTGTTATGTACAAAATTTAATTTAAAAATTTTTTATCTCTTAAATCAACTTCATTCGACATAATTCGAAGAAAAAGCCTGATTAATTTTTCAAGTTTTTAATTTTCGCAAATTTTTCAAAAATAATGAAAAATAAATCACTGAAATAGCGAAAATTAAAAACTTGAAAAATTAATCAGGCTTTTTCTTCGAATTATGTCGAATGAAGTTGATTTAAGATATAAAAAATTTTTAAATTAAATTTTGTACATAACAGTATATAAATTTTATTTAGAAATAAAATTTTAATAATATTTAATGTAAAAGTTTTTATATTTATATTTCATTAGGGAAAGTGTAAAAATGGTTAACAAACTTAGTGAAACTTGTCAAATTATAAAATTTATATCATATAAGGCACTAATATGGAAATAAAGAATTTTGCAAATCTTATGAAATTTTATATATAAAATAGGGTCTATGATGTCGAGATGTCAAGAAGGAATTCGATTTAGACCCTGTGGGTACAAAATTTGATATGAAATGGGGTATTTTAGGGGGTGGCGGAGGGGAGGGGAGGGGGTCTCGGTCAACCGGAGCGGGGAGGGGATGGGGGAGGGGATTTCGGGCGGAACATATATATATATATACGTTCAATAATAATAACAATAGCAGTAATAACAATAAAAATAATTATTATAAATTTGGTAAAATTTTCAAAAAAATAGGTGACTGTAGGAATTAATATAGTTAACAATTGTTGAATAACGAGTTGCTGCTTTATTAGAATACAATAAGTTGATTCTTAAAGTTGAATGAATTATAAGTTATGTAATAATATTATTTTATTAATTTTAACTTAATTAAGTTAATAAGTTTAAATTAATCGTCAAAGATTGTTTAATAAACTTAATAATAACTTTTAAAATAATATTAACTCTTGTTTAATTAAAATATTATTTTGAATGAACTATAGTACATTTGATAAAAAAGTTTTAACTTTTCTAATATGTATTAAACTTAGGCAATTAATATTGATTAATAGAGCCTTGATGATTAAGTTTTAAAATAATCATGCTTTTAAATAAAGTAAAATATAATAGAATAAAGTTAATAAATTAAAATTAATATATTCTAACTTTTATCTTTATATCAACTCTCATTTACTCAAGTTTTATTAAATTATGTTTTCTCTCATAAATAAATATTATTGTCGGAACAGAAACTCCCAGGAATTCTTATTTCAAGTTTAATTTAGAGAAAAACCAAATTAGTGGCAGTTGTAATATTTCTGATGATATTAAGTTTAAAAAATTGGGGTATGGCCTTTTAGTAGTAGTTGTTATTGTAGTTGTGGTTGTAGTATTTGTAGTATTAGTTGTTGTAGTTGTTAGTTTTTCTGATTTTTACAAAGTTCTACACAAACATAATGGTTCAACACTGATGTTTAAAATTCATATTTTTTACATAACGTTTGCCATTTTTTAGGTTAAATAAATCAATTTCTAATTAAAAATTAATATTGAATTCTAATATTGGAATATATATGTTTTAACTTATAAAATATGTAATAATTCAAACTTATTCAAACAAATTAATGTAAGGCAATCAAGAATTCTCTGCAACTTTTCTCGATTGCCTTACATTTTTTATAAACTAACTTTCCAAAATACATTAAATTATTTAATTTTAATAATTTGTTATAAGATGTTACTGTATTTATTTCTTAAACCACTTGAATATATAAATTTTTTACCAATTTAATACTAGAGATCTCTATTTCTAGTTTTCATATTCACCTTAACTTAAGTTATTCATCATCATCATCATCAAGTGTTACTTCTACATCATAATTATTATTAGACAGATAGATAAATAATATAATACTAAAGGTAAATTAAAATTTTCACATACACTATTGAGATATATTTTGCGAAATGTAAGTCCTTACAATTATTATTCACTGTTATTTACATTCCTGTCCTCCTTCTTCTTACCATAATTAATATTAATTATTGCTTTTATTTATTTATTTATTTATAACATCACATTTTAACAAAGGCAGATCCAGATTTTTAATAGTTTTAACATCTGAATACACTTCTCTATAATTAGGGATAGCTTTTTGAAACATCTATTTTATCTTACCACCAAATGAAGAATTGTCCTCTGCCTAAATTATCATTTTACCTTAACCAATTGTACAAGACTAAAGTGAATCATTAATTGATACCAATTTTGAAAAAGATTAAGTGAAGTCTTATGTCTTATCCCTTGTTATATATTTCTAAAAGTCTCATCTATAATATTCAATCTTAACTTCTCCCGACTTTTACTGATAGGTTTAATCAAAATATTATCATCAGCTTAAATTGAAAGTATTTATAGATAAGAAACTATGCTTTCCGAGTTATCAATTAATGTTATTATACCTAGATTGTTGGACCATTTAGAGAAATTACTTATAATTACCAAAGAATGAGTAAATAATCAAAAAATCCTAATGCCCAAGTGAATTAGTCTAAATCTCTAAAAATGAACAATGTTTTAAATAAAAAATATTGTTAATTAAATTATCAAAATTCATATTAAAATAGATTTTTAATACAAACAATAAGAATAATTTAAGAAATATCATCGCTAATCAGATTAGGACAAATAAATGAATTATATATAAATGAAACTCGATTTAGTTAAAAAGATAGTTTATAATGTGTGACAAGCTAAAGCAAAATCTTTTTTTTGGAATTAGCAGTTAATAAAAATTGATATTTAATATAATAATTTTGGAATATCTAAATTTTTCATTATTGATGATGATTTACCTATATATTAATATTTTCCTAATTCGATAATTTAATCTTTACAGTCAACATAATTATGTAAAGTAAACTTATGATGTTATACTGGTTTTAAATCATCAAACTTTCATTCAAATGTAAAATCTAACCGCTCTTCATAAAAGTAAGTAAATAGATTTATAACCATAAAAGTATTCAAAATTAATCTTTTAAAAGTATATGAATTATATAAATTAACAGTAAATGAAGTATCCTCTCAATTTTACCCTTTTACTTTAATTAATCTAATATAAATGTAAATTATCAATTTTTTAAATAGAAAAAAAATGAACGATGGTTTAAATAATACAATTATTAAAGGCAGTAATATTTATGGCGGCTCATAAATAAGCTAGCATCTATCAAACTAATTTAATAATTATAAGGCAAGAGAATTCAAAATCTAGGATATTGATGCTGTTTCGAAACAATATTTAGATTACTTTTTTGTAACAATCGGTTCTAGTCCTGCTCTAAACATAACTAACAATGGAGAACCATTAACTAAAATAGGAGATTTCAGCAATTAAAACAAATAGGTTTATTGTAATAATGCAGATGTACACAGTAAAGCTTAAACTAATCTTAAAACTATATGGCAAAGTATAAGTTCGGTTGTTTAACAAGAGTCTCAAATAAAATCATGATATAAATATAATTAAATACTGATTAAACATTAATTAATGCGAATGATTTTACATATTAATAAGTTTAAAATCAATAAATAATAAATGGCTCATTATAAGACTAGATAACCTAGAGATTATCAGATAGAAGTTCAAGTGTCGCAATTACTAAACAATTTGCTAATATATATACACTGATAATATAATAGCTTCTTAAACAATAGTTACAGAGTTATTATGAGTTTAACTATATCTTAAAATATAAGAAAGAATTAGAGGTGATTCTACACTTTCATCTGCAATTACTTTTACCAATTCTTAAAATGACAATAAACGATTAGATCAATTTAAACAACCAATTTCTAACATCAATTTGAATAATAAATCATTAACAAATCTTGATAAACCTGTTAATTTCTTATTGTACTGTTCGAGCCAATTATGTAACTTTTTCAAACGAGTTGTTAGCTGTAAATTTACAAATTATATTCGATAGACAAGATTAATCAATCCTTTAGCAGTCAAAAATTTACACAAACAATCATATTCCTAAGATCGACCATTCATAAATCTATAATTCTTTATCAAAATTTATTGATATAACTACCAGAAATAACTTCAGCCTTGGAAAGATCTATTTTACAATAGGATGGATTGATAATAACTTTAGAATACTAGCATTCAACAAATTATAAATGCAATCTAATCTATCATTTTTTAGTATGCATAGGGCCTCAACTCTTTAAAACACTCCTGTTTTAAACTCGCATTAATTAACTATTTCGGGAAGAGAAGATTCTTTAAATTATTCAATCTAACATAAAAAGTGTATTAAAAGCTATGATCAAGTGTAAGACATCTAGACATTAAGAGCATCCAAGAGAGTTTCTCATATATTTCGGCCGATTTAAATTTATTATTGAGTAGTGGATTACCCTATCCCTTTAAAGATCCGACGGTTATTTTTTATAGTACAGCAAAAGCTTCAAGCATCCCAAAAAGTTACAAATTCAATTTACCCATAATGTAGGATATTAAAATACCACAACAAAACAATAGATTAAGCAAATTAGCTCAAAAGCTAAATATATAAATATATATAATTAAGTCAGTCTTAAAAGGAATGCAAATACCAGATTTGACGCGATTTCTAAATGTAATACGAATACTCTAAACGTTAATATGATTTTAGAAAGATAATATATTTAGTAGTGTCTACTCTGTCTACTGATGCTGTTACGAAATTTTATACAGATGATTAAGTTAAACAAAATTAGCTTAAGCTTTTGCTCTTTATTCAATTATCACTTCAAATCACCTACATCATCTTCAGTTTATATGAATTATAATAAATTAATTCATCTTGCTATTTCATTTTTAAGTACTGATGCCAAAAAGAAAGCATATGCTGACAATTTAGTAAAAGTGGTAATTCCAGTTTTCTGGTCGGCTCTGTTATCGTGAGAGCGATAATATTCCTAATGACTAGGTTATAAGTAACAGGCAAGCATTCCATCTATAAGTATATTTGGATTAATATGCATTATTGGAAGATGCAATTACTCCTCCTTGCATTTGTGGTTACCTCTTGAGAGCTTTAAAAAATAGTGCAAATCCATTAATAGAAACTCAAAGCAAGTAGACAATTAAAATCTTTATAAATAGATGGATTAAGAAATCATAATCATTAAGCTGGATAAACTGGTTCATTTAAACTTCTACTTCTATTTCAGGTCAGGAAAATACTGCTTCAAGTAGTTTAATTATTACCGATGTAGAACCAAATATTTATGACTACACCATAATCATCACATCAAACGAAAAAATTCTAGAAACTAGACCTTAAAACTTAGCTATCCACTATATAGTGAGAATTACTATTTTAGGTAACAGTTTTGTCAATGGTGTATTCACGTAAGCTGGAATAATAATATGTCTACTTTTTATAAAGTCACTAATTTAATTGAACTAACACTATCTTCAGACTCAGTAACGAAAATATTACCCAGATAAAAAACCAGCAATAAAACAATAATATACATTAGCAGATGCTAGATATAATTTAAATACAGTTCCATTAAATTCTATCACAAATAACAAGGGAAATATCAAATTTTTAAAAGCAAACTATTAATAAATTTTCAGATTCTTTAAATGAATAAGGTGTAGTTAATAAATAATGGGTAATAGCAAATAAATAACTGGTATTCCTGTAAAAAAATCTGAATTTATCAGTTACAATAATATTTTAGATGGCTAATGCTACAGAAACACTAGTGGAGTATTTCCACTTAAAAGGAACAGTAAAAAAAAATTCTGTTACAAATGGAGATACTTTAAATGATGCTGTTAATTATGGACAGTTAACTTTCTATTATACGCCTCATTTGTTAAATGCTAGCTTTAAAGTCTTAGCTGATACAAGTACCCCTATTTGCCTCGTACAAATGTACGAAAGTGATATTTAATATTATTAAACACTTAACAATTAATGGCTTGATTATATAACTCCAGCTAGTATTGCTAGATTTAATAGTACTAATTCAGCATTATAAAGACGATCTATAATATTCACTTCAACTTCATCTTATTTAAATGCTTTTAATATCGTTGCGACTACATTATCTAAATAAGGATTTGCCACAACTACGCCAAAAGTTAATATAAATAATTCAACGGGTACATATAGTACATGATTGTAAAAATAATTTGAATGTTACTGCTTCGGGTCAATTATTCATGAAATCTGATTATACTCCAGCTTATAAAGCGAATTTTAGAGATAATTTATCAATAACTATAAATAATAGTGGAATTAGTTCATATACATATTCTCTTAATTTGGTTCTGTTGTGACACTTTCAATTATTAAATATAATCTACTCTCTTCAATTAATTATAAAAAGATATGTCGTGTAATTACAAGGTTTAGAAAATGTTGATTTTTCAGAATTCGATTATGATTAAGATAACTTTTTATAATTTTAAGTTCTGATTAATTCTATTTAAATAAGTAAAGAAGGTTTATATTTAAATAAGTACCAGAAAGATATAGATAAACGTTAAAGCGAAATAGAGTGACTGGAGTTGTAATTAAAATACTATAAGACATGACTTAATACCATCAAGAATAAATTAAAGAATTAATTTACAAATAGTCTAATTATAATCTTTATTAATCAGTCAATTATAAAAAGAATCAAAACGCTTAAAAAATTATTTAATTTTATCTTGATTATAAAGAAATATGTAACTAAAATCTAGTACAATACATTATTCGTTGCCTTTTGGTACCACCCTATTTAGCATTTTTATCATTTTATTTTAGTTTGCTAATTTATGATTTAGAGTTTTTATTTTATTTAATTTGATAAATTCTTTTTTTTAAATAAAGTTGTGATTCAATGTGATTAATATATTTTTTTATATAACTTATTACAATTTAATCATTCTTAAAACAACTTAACTATAGAACTATAAATGGCATAGTATCTCCTCATTCTATCTTTGATTTTTGCTTCCTTTCTCTTAACATTTTACCTCTTTCTTTATTTCTTTCGTTTATGTCTTTCTTGCGCATTTGTTAGAAATGCGTCTTGTATGATATCTAGTGTTGCAGTCTGATTAAAAAATACTTAACCAAGAATCATTGCATTTACTATATTATAATGTTTTTTTTAAGGAAAATTCTCCTAACATTGCAGCAATGATGTCAAATCGCCTAAAGTGTAAACTCATCCCATACTTGGCTCATGGATTTTGTTGTTAGTAAATATCACTATTTTTAATTGGTTATATTGCTTGTGCCAACAACTTTTCGAGAAATAGATCTTAGTAAATAGGCACACTTGTGACCCTCACATTAGATTTTTATTACACATCATTTCTCTCTCTAAAGTAGTCTTCTCTAAATCTCTCACTTTGAACTAGCATTTACTATCTTTGAATTGATACAAAAAAATATATAATTTTATAGTCTCACTGTTATGTTTCAGATAATTTGTTAAGTTCTACATCATTATAATCTAGGCAGCACATCGACTCTGATATGACCAAGGATTTTGGAAGACATCTTTGATTCATTTATATTTAAAAGTTTAATTAATATTAATAAAATTCCTTAAATTATAGTGATGAGTGAATGCAAAAGCTTCTTGAGTAGACTCCTGAGTTTGTTGTTCAAATTCATCTAAGTTATATTATCGTAATGTTGATCATTATACTTTTGTTTACATTGAAATTGAAGGCAGATAACTTCAGTATTACAAATACTTAGAATAAATTATGATTAAAATTGCTATTAGTTAAATATAATTGATCTTTTGGCTGATGATGTGCCTTGAGCGAAAAGTATAAATTGTTATGAAAAAATATATAGCTTCCTTAATTACATACTTACCATCCTAAGAAGATAAATGGGCATCCGCAATTTGTTTATAAGAGTAGTTTTTTCCGCAACTTGTTATTGAAATAGCAAAAGATCCTTGTTTGACTTTAGTTAAAATTAAGTTGTCTGGATAACAAAAATCATTCCTTCATATTTGTTTGAGTATACACTGTGGCTGTAATAGTGTATCATAGCATATGCACATACTACAATAAGCTCTCCTTTCCATGAATAAAAAGTCTTAAGTGACAGTATTTGCAACTTTTACACTAAAACAAAGCTATTCTTTATTGCATATCACGAATGGCAATATTTCCTATTATTAGACGTTATATTATAAAATATTGAGCATGTCCGTTGTATAAAAGTTGGACTTCAAGAGTTTTTCCTTAGATTTTTGGTTTAAGCTGCCTTCTAGCATCAGGTCTGTATACTCATCATTATTATTATGTCTAACAATCACTGATATGAATGAGATTTTACTTTAATGTTTATATTTATATTAATTAATCAATTAACGAAATAATGTTGATTACATTGATTCTTTGCCATAAGCTAAATTTACTAATACAAAATGCAAAACTTTATTATAATTTCTACCTTTGGGATAAAGTACAACTATCAATGAAAAAGATTATTAAAAATACTGAATGTATCCTAATGGATAATTGTTCTATTGTAAAAATGAATTTGATATTGGTATGTATGATGATAAAACAAGAAATGTAGCTATAAAGTTTGGATTTATTGATATTCCATTTTTATTAAGATAAAGCTATATTATTTATTAAATGAGTGTTAATAGCATTAAAAGATTAAATAAAGAAGTATATATAAGAGAAAACTTAAGCGGTAGACGTATTCAATAATTAAGTATGATTTATTTGCTCTTATTTTTTTAACAAAACTCAATAATTCTTTCTACACATTCTAAACGAATAACGAAATACAGTTTAGATTAATACGACACTGCATTTTTTTATGATTTTTAACATCCCTGTGATCGACTTTAATGTGACATTGCCAAATGCTTCAAGATTGATAAAGTAGAAAAACTCCTAGCTTACTAGAAAAGACCCAGCCGATACTTAATTCGAGATACATTAAGCAGAGGAAAGTGACCTTTAAATGTTGTGGGATTTGTCTCTTAGCTTTAGCCAAGAATTCAAGAAATATAGGGATAAAGGTCATACACTAACATAATCCTCATCAATTATTTATATTTTAGCATTTTGCATTCAATCAAAAAGAACCAGCCTATGCGAAAATTCTCCTCATTAAATTCAAAAAATATTGAATATAGATATTTTATTCAGCAAGACAATACTCACCTCCTTTTGAAAGATTTTTTACTTTAATTTGTAATAAGGAAAATCTTATTTTGCTTTCGGCACAGTACTGATACCATTATCGATGTGACTAAGATCTCTGCCGTCAATTCTTTGTATTCTATAGACTTTTATTATTCTTTTACTATTATTTCAAGGGGCCTTTGTTTTGTGAACTCAAAATACAAAAGAAATTGTGATCGAATTTCAGTTGAAGCTCTGACCTCAATTTTTGGTATTTTTGTCATTTTGGGTATTCCTATAATTATTTAATTTTTTTCATTCAAAATCACAGATTTTCATTATGGACTTGTTGTCAGTATCGATAAAAATCATTCCACTATTCAAAAAGCAGCTATCTGCAAGGATTCCTCGAAGAAAATACTTAGAATTTAACATATAGATATAGAGATCGTTTATTGACGGCTTTTACTTTCCCTGTTATAAGGAAAATCTTATGTTATATTATACTAATTTTCATAAAACTTGCTTTTATTTCCTGCATCTATAAAGTAACACATTAATTTCAATTTTAATTATTTATAAATGACTTTTTATAGTTAACAACCATACAATATTTGACAAGATAACGATAGCACTGATTAGTTTCATGATATTTAGCCCCCCAAATATATGTGGCAAACTTGAAACATAAATTAAAAGATTAATTAAAAGATTTGTCTTTCAAACCCTTAGGCTCATTTCAAATTATATAACAAAATTAAGTTACTAAAAATGCTCCATAAATGGCATTTTATATATATATGTATATATATATAATTATAATGGATGTCCTTGAAAATCAGAGCTGAAAATAAAGGATTAACAACAATTGTACTAGTCAAAAGATTATACTAAACGAAAACTGGTTTAAAATGGGTCTAGTTTTTATATCGAAGAATGTTATTGATATAATGATTGCTATCTGTTAGGGGAAAACTATTGAGGATTATATGATGAGTCACTTATGTAACATTCAAAAGCACTTGTGAATATTGTCAACATGAAAAACGTCTATATAGTTATCAGAGAATATGCAAATTTATATTACAAATCAATAACAAATTTAAATAAATGCATGCATGCCCTTGTTAGATTGATGAATAAGGGGACAAGATAAATATGAATGCTACTAGCTAGGTAGTAGAAAGATATAAAAATATTAAATATGTAAATAAGAAATGAAGTAATTAATCAAAGAAATTAACTTAAACAATTATTAATTTCTACCTGCATATTAATCTTCAAGATATTTCATCAATCGTTATATTAAATACAGCACAATCTAAGAATTACAATATAACTATTATGTGAGAATAATAAGAGATAAAAAGAACTAAAAAGATAGATGGCAAAAGACAAAACTAAATTTCAAAGTGTTAAAGGATCAAGTTGATCATGCCAAACATTCACATGAGAGGAAGAAGAAGAGAAGTTTTGGAGAGAAAGCGAAAGCAGCAAGGTTTGAACATAAACACAAAAACAGAGATCAGGAGACAGTTGCATTAGAATATAGCTAATACTTTATTGTCACCAAGTTGAAAGAATTAATTATTTATAACACATATTTTATATTTATTTATCTTTATCAATTCTTAAACTAAGAGAAATTTATTGAAAATATATTGCCTCTTTTTAAGTCATTCTTAATAACTAGCATTCAATAATATGCAAAATCAAATATTGATTATATTATAAAGACTTCTAATTCTACATCAGAAAAGCAATAGAAATAAGTTATTTGGTGTAATGAGATACCATTTCAACAATTTTAGTGGTAACCATAACCGTCCAATAATATTAATAAATAATAAATATTTAAAAACAAACCATTTTATTGAATGAAGGGTGAAAAGACTGAATATAAATGTAAGAATATATAGATATTATCTTATATTTTTTATTAAAATATATAAACAACTTATAAGTGTTAAATAGCAGTTTGTATATAAATAGCAACATTTTGATATAATTATATAATATAAGGAAATATAATTGTTACTAAATTAATTTTTGAAAATATTTAAATTTTAGCCCAATTTTAGAGAGAAGTTCTCTTGGGCAAGGAAATTAGTTTTGAGAGCAGACTCAAGATTGGATAATAAAAGCTAGGCAAGAAACTAAATGAAGCCCAGAATGAAAGGTATCAATTCGATAAGCATGAAAATGGCATTGAATGCGAGCAAGGTGATCAAAGGAAGTTGAATAGCCTAATTGATTTTACAGAAGAGACAAGCAATGGCCGTGGCAAGATCGTCAAAGCTTAATAATTGGTTCCGATGAATTCGAAGATGATAATCAAAATTTGATATTCTAATATTTGACCCAATATTGAAAAAAGCTCTAAATTTAACTATTTAAAGCAAATTAATCTTATCATTCTCCCAATAATAGTTAATGAAATAAGACTAGTTTAAAATGAGAAATCATTGAAACCATTAATTTAAAGTATGAAAATGGTCGCATCTAAATAGTGTAAGGAGACACGTGATGCCTAATAGTTCCTTCCCTATGATGACAGAGAAAACTCCTATCTTATTACAAAAAATAGGTTATAAAAAAGAAAGAGATGATATAAAAAATAATGAATAACTCTTCGACTTGAGTAGATTTGTAGGGAATCTGGCAAAAATAAGGAAGAAACAAATAAATGAATTAATCAACGGTATTTTCTTGATTAAAAAGGAATTTATTATTTGGGATAGTTACTGACTATTGCGCAAAATATTTTAATTTTTTGTCGTTTTTTGCTCTTAAATAATAAAACCTTTTAATTCCTATTTTTATCTAACTTAATTTGGGTTTTAGAGATATATAAATAACTAATGTCCATAATCAATATGTGGCAAAATGTTAAATCATAAACATGTTTCAGATTAATGCCAACATATGAGGTTAACAGCAAATTATATATTGATAAAACTTAAAGATATGATAGATATTAACATAATAAATATACTCAACTCATTATTATATTAATTTTAATTAATTAAAATTGATATAATGATATCCACATAGAATAGTTGATTAAATCGGAAACAACTGAATCATACAAAAGAGAAACCTAAAAACCAACTAAGTTGTTGACATTATAGCTCTAATAATCTTAAAGAAAATAACATAGAACTTGAGACTTCGGGATAATTAATATTTTAATAAAAGGATTGTTCATTGTACAAAAAAACTACCTCATACTCAATCTGAAGATTTACTAGAAGGGCATGGTAACTGGTTAGTGAGGGATGGCAATCCAAGTATTAGAAATTAACTAAAATATATATAAATTAAAAGTAAATAACTTTAGCAATTAATATGTGAAAAAAAATTTTTACATTTCCAGTTTAAAAAAATGAATTTAAATGGGTAAAACCAATCCTGAGAAACGACATGAAACTAGGTATAGAACAAGAGAGCTGGCAGAAAGATGGGAGATTCAGCTATTTCGGTGATAAAATGACAGAACTATTATAGAGGCATCTATTTATCCAAGATAGGGAGTAATCAAAATTGAGAGAAAGAAAGAAAGCAATATCTGGGAAGCACAAAAACAACCTATCTACAAAAGATATCGATATTTAAGGGAATATGCCAGCAAGCTTTGAATAAGATTTCATTAAAAAAATAATATAAACAACACTCTCTGAACAAGAAAAAAAATAATGCGATTATATATTTATTGAGTAATAAATTACATTCTCTACTGCTGTTAAATTCTATTGGTTTAGATTTATTTATATTATTCTTATCTAAGTAACTAACTAACAATTACGAACTAAAAGGCTTAGAAACTTACTTTCGTAGTGCAATACTTAAAATAAAAAAATTATTATCTAAATATAAGTAAATTGAGTGTTTATAAATTAAACAGTAAATTCATCAAATAAACCTATTTATATGATATTTCTCTGAATAGGCTCACCTTGTGCTGGAAAACTAACCAAGTGGTTAAGATCAAGGATCAATCTACTTCCCGTTCTAATTTATAATATATAAAAATATATTCAAATAAATTCTTTTTAAATTTCATTAATTACATGAAGTTTTATGAGGGCACTGAGAATAAAATATCTTAAAAAGAAGTAGACTATATGAAAAAGCTCACAAAAGCTCAATCAAATAAAACGAAGCTAAATATTAAAAGAGATAAATCAGCAGACAAAGATTAAGCATAAACTACTCCAGCTTCTACTGTTGATGATAAAGTCACTACTAAAAAGATGGCAATAAAAATGACAAAAAAGGTTTGATGTTTTAGTAGAATAGAATTAATTGAATTTATACCAAATTAGATACAAATGGTGATGTTAAGTTGGAAGAAACAATTAAATTCTAAAATGGGAAGTAAAGTTTAATATACAAGATTTAGATTAATTCTCAGACTACAGAAAGAATAAAAGTAGCCAAAATTTGAGTTTAAATGAACCATATGAATATAAAACAATTAGAAATAATGATGATTACGAATACAATATTCAAGTAGAAACAATGTTTCTGACTATAACTAAGTATTTATGCCACTCTTAAATAATATAATCAAATCCATAATTGCTTAATTTTGCTTATCTATGAGAACTTCAATTTATTTTATGAAAAATGGGCTTTATAAACAATATTTCTTGAGCCTTTATCTCTAAAATACAGTTTAATTAAAGCAAATAATCGTAACCTAAAAATATGATAATCTTATTACAAATCTTATATAACAAATTTATTAAGATTTTTAAGCTGGATTCATATACATTAAGGAACGTATGAATGCTTACCTATGAATGCGGGTAAAAAGCGATAATAAAATGATATTAAAAGTATTTCTATAAATCTTTATGAATTATTCAATTTTAATTTGGAAACATTGATAGACAGATTATAATAAAATTACTTAACCCATTTTTGAGTTACAAAGTCTTCCTTATCTTATTTTTGTTTACAAATATATATTTATATATAGTTCAAGCCCTTTCATTTATTTATATTAATCTGACTATTAACTACCTACTTAAATCAACTTTTTCTTTGTCTTTAATAGCACTTCATCAAACTAATATCTTTGTTTATGACTCTAACTCTTCAGTGACTTATTTCCTTCCTCAAATAAATTTTTATATGTGGATTTAAAAGATATGAATTATTATTATAATTATTATAACTCCAAATATATTAAGTTAAAAGTATATCGCTATCTCATTTTAGTGGAAAATCTTATGCCATTTATAAAACCAATTATTATAAATCCTGTAGATATTCAATTAAATTTTATATTCGTTTTTTGTTTCCTATTAAACGAATCCAATTCATGATACTTTTGATTTTGCTAATGTTTTTGGTTTGTATCGAAGCTTACATTTAATATTGTAGGAATACATTCGAAATTGGGAAAATATAATTAATTAAATTTATAATAAATCAAAATCATGGCAATTGAAGTTGGCCAATTTGTACGATCTTGGGCTCATTCGATAGATAATTCAAAATTAGCTGGACTTTGCTATTGGCGGTACTATTTTATCTCATCCCTGGACTTAGATAACTCCTCTTTAATTAAACACCTCTAAATTAAATAAATTATACCGTCAACTTAAAGTCAAGTTATCTCGCTGCAGGGATGCGATAAAATAGTATCGCTAACAATAAAGTCTAGCTAATTTTAAATTCTCTATCGAATGAGCCCAAGATCGTTCAAATTGGCCAACTTTAACTGTCACAATTTTGATTTATTATAAATTTAATTAATTATATTTTCCCAATTTCGAATGTATTCCTACAATAATGAAAATAAGAAATTATGAAAAAGTCATCCTATAGTCAATAGTATATTCTCTTCAAACCCCAAACTGATAAGATAGCTTTGCAAAATTAGATAAAATGCCATTCATTGAAGTGTTAACATAAGTTGCTAAGAGATCTGGAAGGTAAAATGATTCATGAGTGTAGAATATAAAGTACCAATTAAAACCCCAAAACCCTTTAATGAGGCTTATAAGTGCTTTGATTTGTAGGGAATTTGTTAGGGGTTGGAGTAATTAATTAAATGCGAGACAAAAATAGCAAGCTTTTGGGGTCTATTTATGATGAAGATTATATAGATTTAGTGTTTAAACTGCGATATGGATGTGATATATACAGTGAATAAGTCAAACCTGTACTGAACTATAAGTCAATTGCACTGCTCTTAAAGAGAAGTCCTTCAACTGTTCGCTCCCACTGCCTGAAAGCTGTATAACTAAAGCAATAATAGCTGAATTCAATGCCTTAGAGGAAGTCAAAGTTTCTATAGAAGCATATTGACTATCTTATTAATGAAAAAACTTTGAAGTATTGGGCTCACTTCTCTCTTGACCAACGAGCTATTATGTTTCACCGCCAGTTCCCTGAGTTGAAGATCTCTGCATAGTCTGTTGCTAACATTTATAAACGAAATGGTATCTCTTACAAAGGTGTGAATCGTATCAAGAGAGTGATTGATTTCACTCTGCCATTTTACAACAATAACTTAAATTATATTTATAATTAAATGCAGAGAGCCTAATAGAATAATATTAAGTTTATACATGCTGACGAGGCTGTGTTTACCTTCAACACTTTCATCTAGAAGTCTTGGTATAAGAGGCATAGTAATATAGAAGTATATGACTAGAAAGTCAAGGTATAAACGATGGCAATTCTTGGAGGAATTAGTGAGGATACTGGTTTAGAAACTTATGTTATTCATCCTCGCTCTATTAAGACAGAGCAGTATATAAAGTTCTTAGAACAGCTGAGAGAGAAGTACCCTGAATAAGAGATAATACTGTTTGTTGATAATCTTTCTGTTCATAAGACTAAAGAAACAAGGAAGAGTTATGAACAACTTAGAATAACGCCAGTGTTCAACGTACCTTACAGTCCATAGTTTAATGGAATTGAGTTCTACTGGGGTATATTAAAAGGCCATTACAAGAAACTGCTGCTCTACCACTTGATGCATGACCTACCTATCGATACAGTTGACTTTATTAAAAGCTCAGCGAAGAGAGTAGATAATTAATTGGCTTAAAAGTGTGCTAAAGAAGGGAGAGTGAATGTATATAAATAAGTTTTGTAGTTAAGTTAATGAATATATAAGTCACATTTAAAATTCTTTAGAGGGAGCTGGCTTCTCTTTCTTCTCTTCTACTTCTTGCTTCCCTCCTCCTAAGTTTCTTCTCTTGCTGCCAGCTCCAGCATCTATGTTCATTGACTCTGGAGGCTAAATATTTGAATAAAGTCTCTTGCTAACTTCATACTTTGTCTGCGACTTTCGCTCTCTGTGAAGCTTGCTCTATTCCTTCATCAAGAAGATGCCAGTACCAGATTTTTCTAAAGAGTTAAGCTACAAATCTTACTTGAAATATAAGGGTGCTTCTGCAGCTCTGATAGCCAGCACTCACTTATCTTGATCTCTTGTTTGTCCTTATCTTCTGAAGAGATGCTGTACCTTTTCTTATTAGATTCTTGAATAATTTCTTTCAAGTAATCACCTTTGATTGTTGCAAGTATGCCAAAGAAATAGTTTCTTTCAGGTAGTTTATTTGACAACTGCTTCTTACTGCGAAACCTCTGGGTCATTCATAGCATCATCATATAAGTTAGTCACAGAGATTTCTGGATAGTTTGGAATCTCTGCAAACTTTACATCTTGCGTTTTTCTGCTTTCTTCTCTTCGCAGAGTATTGCTCTAAGAAATGAAATTTTAGTACCTTCCATCGTTGGCAAGAACAAACCAACTACATAGTTAAGATAAGTTACTATGATTTCATTACCTTACTGCACCAGGTAGCGGTGCAAATCCTCCTTGCTTCTAAATCTTTGAATCAATTCTTGTGCTTGCACTCTTTTCATTGCATCATTCATCGACTCCATCTTGTTTACAGATCTAAGAAATGATATTCAAATTTAAGTTTATTGATTTCAATTATATACCTCTGTAAAACTTACTATTAAATAGGGGCATCCTATAGGAGGTCAACCTCTAAGAAGGATATGGAGAAGGTTTTGAGAAATGGTTTCAAATTTGAGAGATGATATAAATTTCTACTGTTATAGTTCCATATTTTTAAATTTAAATTGGTACGTACTTAATTAGGAGCAGCTCCTAAAATGCTAGTACTTAATTAGGAGCATTAATTAATGCTAGTAATTAATTAGGAGCACCCTAATTTTAATCATAAAATCATAAAATACATCCTAAAGCAGTACGTACTTAATAGTGCACCTCCTAAATCGGTACGTGCTGTAATCAACTTATTATTGAAAGTAAAAATGGTTACTTCCTCCCCATATTTAGAGCTGGTTCGTCTCTTAGCACTCTTATATCTTCTCTAACACTCTTAAAATCTCCCTTGAAACTTGAACGCTTGCAAAGCTATCATATAAGCTCTCAGTTATAGAGGCAGTTTTACAATTTTAAATTCAAATTTAAATATGAGCGCTAACATTTTAAGAAAAACAACAGCACTACCATCTAACTAAATGAGACTTACCTTTGGCAGCAATAAAAAGTGTGAAAGCTGTGAGATGAACTCTCATAAGGAACTACCGGAGCTATCACTTGATGTCTCTGTTATTAAAATAGAAATTAATAATAGAAAATAAATGGCAAACAAGTGTGTTGGAGACAGAGAGGAGGAGAAAGGTATTAATGAAATGCTATACAAACTGAAGAAGTAGAAGTATACTTTTGTGAGAAGTGTGAGAGAGACTTCGCTCATAAATATAGTTGGTATAGGCATATGAAAGAGAATAGAGAAGCCAAGCCAACTGTATACTTAAAGCACGATAAAATAGACGGAAAGTATGACTGCTTCGAGTGCCATAAGCAGCATGCTAATACAAGAGATTTAAGGAAGCATCTTTTAAAAGCTCACAAGAAAGATTTAGAGATTGAAAAGCATGAAGATGAATTGAAGCTACTAAACAAAAGAAAAGCAAGAGAATCTTCGAAACTTGTAGAGCTTGAACAAGCTAGTATATCAGAATATGTGAGAAAATCACCCAACCTACTAGCATCCGAAATCACAAAGATCATGATTAAAATTCAATATAAAAAGATTCCTGTTCTTGCCTAAAATTGACCTAGACACTTCACTTTAAAGCTACCTTATATTAGAAGACTCCTTTGATAAGAAAGTTATCAATGATCATCAGTATGCATACAAAGTGCATCCCTTCAACTATATCTTAAGTGATGATAAATACTAGATGGAGTTTACAAATGAGTATCAAGTACTCACTCAAGCAAAGTTCAAAGAGTGTAGCTACTTAATAAAGTTTGATGCTGTTCTCCTTGCCAAGGATCATGTTGCTTTCAGACTCCCACTCTATGAAATGACCCTAAGAGATTTTATTACAGATCAAAGAAATCATAAGTAGCTTGGATAAATAGCAACTCAGACCATACAAGGTATAAAAGAGCTTCACAAGTTAGGGTTTGTTCACAGAGATTTGAAGCCAGAAAATATAATGATAAACTTCTCAACAGTAAGAGTAGCAATAATCGATTTCAATAGAGCCTAAAGAGTGGAAGTATCAAGGCTTGGAACTGTAAGTCAAAACCCCAAAACCCCTTAGTGAGGTTTATAAGTGCTTTGATTTGTAGGGTATAGTTGGGGTCTTATTGGGGTTAGTAGAGAAAACGCAGGTTTGATGCGAATTTAATGTATATTTAATGAGTATAAATGTCATTAATTCAAACAAATTTTATCTGCTTATCTTTATGGTATCTCTTGAACTTAGCTCTCTTTAATGTTTCAAGTATATCTTCTAATGATGATCTTGGATATGCTGGAGCTCTTACTATGATCATCTCAACCATTTCTTAATCTAAGTGCATACATCTTCTTGCTTTATATGTTTAACAGCTATGCTTATTGATTACTTTTCTTGCTTTGTTCCGAAGTACGACATACTTTCCATATCGCACTCTAAAATAATTGCTGCTACCGCCCAGACATCTCACTAAACAGAGCCATTAGTCCACTTCTCTCTTATTGGGAAGTACCCAGGTGTGCATAGCACTTTAGCTAAAGTCACTATTTCTTACCTTATTGCTCTATTGAAATCAATGACTACTATTTCTAAAGGACAGAGATTTAGCATTACATTTTCTGGCTTCAAATCTCTATGAACATACCCTAGATCATGCAGCTCTTTCACACCCTTGGTCATTTCCGTGAGTATCTCATTCAAGTCATCTGGGTATCTATTATGGTAGAGATAATCTCTTAGAGTCATTTCAAATTTCTTGAGTCGTAGTGCAATAAAACCATGTCCAAGAATAACTCCATCGAGTTTAAGCAAGTTCTTGCATTACCTTTTATGAGTCTCTCTTAGTATTATGTATTCATTGGCAAACTCATTTTGATACTGCTCGTTCCTAATAAGATATTTGAAAGGATATACTTTATAAGCATATTCATCAACTACTATGAGTTTTGCCTTGTTAGGCACATCAATATGTAAATAGTTGTCAATGCAAAAACTGAGATCTACTGCATTTAATGCAGGTATATACATAGCTCTCTCTTACAAGTATGCTATATATAATTCATTAGCTGGTTGGTTCATTGACTCAAAACGTTTCTGCTTCTTAAGTCTCTCTTCCTGCTCTCTTTTAAGACTCTACAGTATTGGACTTTCTCTTGGCTGGTATAAGTTTTTATGTTTCTTTATCTTGCATTAAAAACTCACTTAAATGATGTTTTTGCATGTGTCTTTTAACTTTAGCTGAGTGAGTGTAAGACTTCATGCAAGTCGTGCACTAATACCTGCCATCGACCTTTTCGTGCTTAAAATATATCTTAGCTCTCCCAGAGTGCATCTCTTTGATGTGCCTCTTCAAGCTCGAATCAGTTGAGAAGAAATTTTAGCATTCATCACATTAGAATTCTTTAATCTTTTCTAGTGGGAGATGTTCTTTTAACTCCTCAACATATTCGATTAGCGTTTAAATACTTATCTCTGCTATCTGCTTCCTGATATTTATTTCTAGAACAAACACCTCTGATTCAAACTCAAGAGCTTTAAGCTCTGGCTCCTTTTCAATGTATATGATCTCTGGCTTCTTAGTTTATCCAAAGTTTAGCTAAGATTATCCACTGCCAAGTGAGACTGCTTTGCGATTTAAGTTAGCCGCCATGTTTAAATTCAAATTTAAATTTCTATTATAAAGCTCTAATAACCTCTCTAGTTATAGTAACTTTGTATAGGAGTTGGTACTGCAACAACAATGGGTGATTCTTAGGCGTTAGACATCATATTTATACTAAGTTTATAACTATAAATTTTCTAAATTCATGCTTAATATTTTTAACTTTGGTACCAACTTAGAAAAAATTCAGGTTGGTACTGGTACCAATTAGGTTTTGAACCATTTTGGAACTTTTCCATTAAAACTTCATTAGTTAAAAACTAGGTACTTATTAAGTTTTGGTACTATTAAATTGGTACCAATTAAAATTAAACGAATTTAGTACCAGTACTAATTAAATTTAAACAAATTTAGTACTAATTTAATGGAACTAAATTGATAAAAATGGAGCTCCATCACTGCAGTTTGTTACAGCTTCTGCAAACTTTCTCCACGTATCTTGCAGGGTTGACCTCCTATAAGATGCCCATATTTAATAGTAAGATTTTAAACAATAGGATCCAGAAGTCTATAAGTTATAATTTGAAATTCATTAATAGGGAGAGGAACAAAGATGGAATCACTCAATGATCAAATGAAAAGAGTCGAGGCTCAAGAAATGATATCAAGATTCAGAAGTAAGGAAGATCTCTATCGATACCTAACTTTACATGGTAAGATAACTCGATGATTATTAACATATTAAACAGTTGGTTTATTCCTTCCTACGATGGAAGGTACCAAAATTTCATTCTTGAAAGCAATACTTTGTGAGGAGAAGAAAGCTTTTAAAAATAAAGAGATTAAACTAATAGAAATTCCGAACTACCCTGATATTTCAGTCACTAATCTTTATGAGGATGCCATTTAAGATGAGGAAGTAGTAGTTTACCTTCCTACCAAGAAACAACTCTCTAACAAACTCCCAGAGAGGAACTTCTTCTTTGGTGTTCTTGGTACAATAAAAGAGGATTATCTCAGAGAAATTATTGAAGTAGCACATAAGAAACGATATTCTATTTCTCCTGAAGACTAGAAGAAGC
>ARYC01018321.1:0-10848 GCA_000711775.1 Oxytricha trifallax
CTTAATTCATTTTTGCATGTTAATATTGATAAATGAGCAGTTTCTTTAATAACGACTAGCATATTGCGTCCAATGACTTGATTTCACACACTGGCTTATCAAACTTCAGATAAACATTAATCTAATAAGGGTTGAAAGAGCACATGAAGCTCGAAAGATCGTTCTATAGTAAAATTTAATCTTGCCTTGCTTATGATGAAAGAAATTCGTGAAGGACGGATCTCTTAGAAAAGCTGAAGCAGAGGAATTCCATTCATTTCCAAAATAAGCGAACCAACAAGAAATTGTTATGCACTATTCAAGAAAGCACTTAGAAATTTGATTTGAGATGATTAATAGGGCGAGGAATATAGACAATAAGAGAGAAAATAAGTCTTTGCAAGCCGTAGTCGGTATGTTACATATATTTACGTGATCATAGTGATGCATGTGATGCAACATTTGTATTATTTTTCCCTTTTCTTGAATTAGGGTTTTAGATACTTCTACACTTTATCAAACCGCACAATAATATTCTAATTGTTCTATTTCTAAAATGTTCATTAGCTTATAGAGAAAAATGTTCTTTAAAGCTTAAGTTTTAAACATGAATTTCAAGGCTTTGACAATGTTTCGGCTAAAATGAATTGCTTGAACTTAATTAAATTTAATTTCTCTACATTCTTTTATCTTTGATTTTCCATTTTTGCCGACGAGATGCTGCTCAATTTTCTCAAAACGAGATTTAAGAAGTTATTGGAAATAGAAAATTAAAATCTTTTAAATTTTTAATATTTATACTTCTTTCTTTCAGTATCTATTTTTAATTAGAGCTAGTAAACGAATTCTAATAAATTTAGAGAAGAAAGATTGAAATGCAAGATTATGAATAACCTCAATTTATCATATTCATTAAAGTAGTCTTATTTAAGCTTTGTAAAATATATATATAAAAAAGATCCCTCTCCCCTCAACGGAAAGTTTTACTTCAAGTTAAAATCAATGCTTAGAAGCGGTTAAAAATATAAAATCAAACTTGATCTCTAGAGATAAGTGAAATTACAATTATCTCGGCTCTACCATACACATAACAAAGAGAGAATAGTTTATTTGCGGCAAATTCTTATGATAAAATGTCATTTTTGCTTAAACGAATGATGGAAGATGAAATTCTTCTTTTGCAAGTTTAATGCAACACACTTTTATAACAGGATTATATCTGTAAATGTAATCCGCTAAGTTGACTCGATTTATTAGATAAGAATTAAAAAAAAAAATAAAGCGCATGCCCCAACACAAACTATAGGAGAGTTAATATTGAAAAGATATTAAATCAAGGAAGATCAAAAGAATGGAATCTCTGCTTAATTCATTTTTGCATGTTAATATTGATAAATGAGCAGTTTCTTTAATAACGACTAGCATATTGCGTCCAATGACTTGATTTCACACACTGGCTTATCAAACTTCAGATAAAACATTAATCTAATAAGGGTTGAAAGAGCACATGAAGCTCGAAAGATCGTTCTATAGTAAAATTTAATCTTGCCTTGCTTATGATGAAAGAAATTCGTGAAGGACGGATCTCTTAGAAAAGCTGAAGCAGAGGAATTCCATTCATTTCCAAAATAAGCGAACCAACAAGAAATTGTTATGCACTATTCAAGAAAGCACTTAGAAATTTGATTTGAGATGATTAATAGGGCGAGGAATATAGACAATAAGAGAGAAAATAAGTCTTTGCAAGCCGTAGTCGGTATGTTACATATATTTACGTGATCATAGTGATGCATGTGATGCAACATTTGTATTATTTTTCCCTTTTCTTGAATTAGGGTTTTAGATACTTCTACACTTTATCAAACCGCACAATAATATTCTAATTGTTCTATTTCTAAAATGTTCATTAGCTTATAGAGAAAAATGTTCTTTAAAGCTTAAGTTTTAAACATGAATTTCAAGGCTTTGACAATGTTTCGGCTAAAATGAATTGCTTGAACTTAATTAAATTTAATTTCTCTACATTCTTTTATCTTTGATTTTCCATTTTTGCCGACGAGATGAGGCTCAATTTTCTCAAAACGAGATTTAAGAAGTTATTGGAAATAGAAAATTAAAATCTTTTAAATTTTTAATATTTATACTTCTTTCTTTCAGTATCTATTTTTAATTAGAGCTAGTAAACGAATTCTAATAAATTTAGAGAAGAAAGATTGAAATGCAAGATTATGAATAACCTCAATTTATCATATTCATTAAAGTAGTCTTATTTAAGCTTTGTAAAATATATATATAAAAAAGATCCCTCTCCCCTTAACGGAAAGTTTTTCTTCAAGTTAAAATCAATGCTTAGTAGTGGTTAAGAATATTAAATCAAACTTGATCTCTAGAGATAAGTGAAATTTTAAATATAAAGGCATTCTACCATACACTTAACGAAGAGAGAATAGTTTATTTGTGCTACTATTCTTATGATAAAATGTCATTTTTGCTTAAACGAATGATGGAAGATGAAATTCTTCTTTTGCAAGTTTAATGCAACACACTTTTATAACAGGATTATATCTGTAAATGTAATCCGCTAAGTTGACTCGATTTATTAGATAAGAATTAAAAAAAAAAATAAAGCGCATGCCCCAACACAAACTATAGGAGAGTTAATATTGAAAAGATATTAAATCAAGGAAGATCAAAAGAATGGAATCTCTGCTTAATTCATTTTTGCATGTTAATATTGATAAATGAGCAGTTTCTTTAATAACGACTAGCATATTGCGTCCAATGACTTGATTTCACACACTGGCTTATCAAACTTCAGATAAAACATTAATCTAATAAGGGTTGAAAGAGCACATGAAGCTCGAAAGATCGTTCTATAGTAAAATTTAATCTTGCCTTGCTTATGATGAAAGAAATTCGTGAAGGACGGATCTCTTAGAAAAGCTGAAGCAGAGGAATTCCATTCATTTCCAAAATAAGCGAACCAACAAGAAATTGTTATGCACTATTCAAGAAAGCACTTAGAAATTTGATTTGAGATGATTAATAGGGCGAGGAATATAGACAATAAGAGAGAAAATAAGTCTTTGCAAGGCGTAGTCGGTATGTTACATATATTTACGTGATCATAGTGATGCATGTGATGCAACATTTGTATTATTTTTCCCTTTTCTTGAATTAGGGTTTTAGATACTTCTACACTTTATCAAACCGCACAATAATATTCTAATTGTTCTATTTCTAAAATGTTCATTAGCTTATAGAGAAAAATGTTCTTTAAAGCTTAAGTTTTAAACATGAATTTCAAGGCTTTGACAATGTTTCGGCTAAAATGAATTGCTTGAACTTAATTAAATTTAATTTCTCTACATTCTTTTATCTTTGATTTTCCATTTTTGCCGACGAGATGCTGCTCAATTTTCTCAAAACGAGATTTAAGAAGTTATTGGAAATAGAAAATTAAAATCTTTTAAATTTTTAATATTTATACTTCTTTCTTTCAGTATCTATTTTTAATTAGAGCTAGTAAACGAATTCTAATAAATTTAGAGAAGAAAGATTGAAATGCAAGATTATGAATAACCTCAATTTATCATATTCATTAAAGTAGTCTTATTTAAGCTTTGTAAAATATATATATAAAAAAGATCCCTCTCCCCTTAACGGAAAGTTTTTCTTCAAGTTAAAATCAATGCTTAGTAGTGGTTAAGAATATCAAATCAAACTTGATCTCTAGAGATAAGTGAATTTTAAATATAAAGGCTCCTACCATACACTTAACGAAGAGAGAATTGTTTATTTCTGCTACTATTCTTATGATAAAATGTCATTTTTGCTTAAACGAATGATGGAAGATGAAATTCTTCTTTTGCAAGTTTAATGCAACACACTTTTATAACAGGATTATATCTGTAAATGTAATCCGCTAAGTTGACTCGATTTATTAGATAAGAATTAAAAAAAAAAATAAAGCGCATGCCCCAACACAAACTATAGGAGAGTTAATATTGAAAAGATATTAAATCAAGGAAGATCAAAAGAATGGAATCTCTGCTTAATTCATTTTTGCATGTTAATATTGATAAATGAGCAGTTTCTTTAATAACGACTAGCATATTGCGTCCAATGACTTGATTTCACACACTGGCTTATCAAACTTCAGATAAAAACATTAATCTAATAAGGGTTGAAAGAGCACATGAAGCTCGAAAGATCGTTCTATAGTAAAATTTAATCTTGCCTTGCTTATGATGAAAGAAATTCGTGAAGGACGGATCTCTTAGAAAAGCTGAAGCAGAGGAATTCCATTCATTTCCAAAATAAGCGAACCAACAAGAAATTGTTATGCACTATTCAAGAAAGCACTTAGAAATTTGATTTGAGATGATTAATAGGGCGAGGAATATAGACAATAAGAGAGAAAATAAGTCTTTGCAAGCCGTAGTCGGTATGTTACATATAATTTACGTGATCATAGTGATGCATGTGATGCAACATTTGTATTATTTTTCCCTTTTCTTGAATTAGGGTTTTAGATACTTCTACACTTTATCAAACCGCACAATAATATTCTAATTGTTCTATTTCTAAAATGTTCATTAGCTTATAGAGAAAAATGTTCTTTAAAGCTTAAGTTTTAAACATGCATTTCAAGGCTTTGACAATGTTTCGGCTAAACTGAATTGCTTGAACTTAATTAAATTTAATTTCTCTACATTCTTTTATCTTTGATTTTCCATTTTTGCCGACGAGATGAGGCTCAATTTTCTCAAAACGAGATTTAAGAAGTTATTGGAAATAGAAAATTAAAATTTTTTAAATTTTTAATATTTATACTTCTTTCTTTCAGTATCTATTTTTAATTAGAGCTAGTAAACGAATTCTAATAAATTTAGAGAAGAAAGATTGAAATGCAAGATTATGAATAACCTCAATTTATCATATTCATTAAAGTAGTCTTATTTAAGCTTTGTAAAATATATATATAAAAAAGATCCCTCTCCCCTTAACGGAAAGTTTTTCTTCAAGTTAAAATCAATGCTTAGTAGTGGTTAAAAATATCAAATCAAACTTGATCTCTAGAGATAAGTGAAATTAACTAAATATCGGCATCTACCATACACTTAACGAAAGAGAGAATAGTTTATTTGTGCTGCAAATTCTTATGATAAAATGTCATTTTTGCTTAAACGAATGATGGAAGATGAAATTCCTTCTTTTGCAAGTTTAATGCAACACACTTTTATAACAGGATTATATCTGTAAATGTAATCCGCTAAGTTGACTCGATTTATTAGATAAGAATTAAAAAAAAAAATAAAGCGCATGCCCCAACACAAACTATAGGAGAGTTAATATTGAAAAGATATTAAATCAAGGAAGATCAAAAGAATGGAATCTCTGCTTAATTCATTTTTGCATGTTAATATTGATAAATGAGCAGTTTCTTTAATAACGACTAGCATATTGCGTCCAATGACTTGATTTCACACACTGGCTTATCAAACTTCAGATAAAACATTAATCTAATAAGGGTTGAAAGAGCACATGAAGCTCGAAAGATCGTTCTATAGTAAAATTTAATCTTGCCTTGCTTATGATGAAAGAAATTCGTGAAGGACGGATCTCTTAGAAAAGCTGAAGCAGAGGAATTCCATTCATTTCCAAAATAAGCGAACCAACAAGAAATTGTTATGCACTATTCAAGAAAGCACTTAGAAATTTGATTTGAGATGATTAATAGGGCGAGGAATATAGACAATAAGAGAGAAAATAAGTCTTTGCAAGCCGTAGTCGGTATGTACATATATTTACGTGATCATAGTGATGCATGTGATGCAACATTTGTATTATTTTTCCCTTTTCTTGAATTAGGGTTTTAGATACTTCTACACTTTATCAAACCGCACAATAATATTCTAATTGTTCTATTTCTAAAATGTTCATTAGCTTATAGAGAAAAATGTTCTTTAAAGCTTAAGTTTTAAACATGAATTTCAAGGCTTTGACAATGTTTCGGCTAAAATGAATTGCTTGAACTTAATTAAATTTAATTTCTCTACATTCTTTTATCTTTGATTTTCCATTTTTGCCGACGAGATGCTGCTCAATTTTCTCAAAACGAGATTTAAGAAGTTATTGGAAATAGAAAATTAAAATCTTTTAAATTTTTAATATTTATACTTCTTTCTTTCAGTATCTATTTTTAATTAGAGCTAGTAAACGAATTCTAATAAATTTAGAGAAGAAAGATTGAAATGCAAGATTATGAATAACCTCAATTTATCATATTCATTAAAGTAGTCTTATTTAAGCTTTGTAAAATATATATATAAAAAAGATCCCTCTCCCCTTAACGGAAAGTTTTTCTTCAAGTTAAAATCAATGCTTAGTAGTGGTTAAAAATATCAAATCAAACTTGATCTCTAGAGATAAGTGAAATTACACTTATCTCGGCTACTACCATACACTTAACGAAGAGAGACTAGTTTATTTGTGCTGCAAATTCTTATGATAAAATGTCATTTTTGCTTAAACGAATGATGGAAGATGAAATTCTTCTTTTGCAAGTTTAATGCAACACACTTTTATAACAGGATTATATCTGTAAATGTAATCCGCTAAGTTGACTCGATTTATTAGATAAGAATTAAAAAAAAAAATAAAGCGCATGCCCCAACACAAACTATAGGAGAGTTAATATTGAAAAGATATTAAATCAAGGAAGATCAAAAGAATGGAATCTCTGCTTAATTCATTTTTGCATGTTAATATTGATAAATGAGCAGTTTCTTTAATAACGACTAGCATATTGCGTCCAATGACTTGATTTCACACACTGGCTTATCAAACTTCAGATAAAACATTAATCTAATAAGGGTTGAAAGAGCACATGAAGCTCGAAAGATCGTTCTATAGTAAAATTTAATCTTGCCTTGCTTATGATGAAAGAAATTCGTGAAGGACGGATCTCTTAGAAAAGCTGAAGCAGAGGAATTCCATTCATTTCCAAAATAAGCGAACCAACAAGAAATTGTTATGCACTATTCAAGAAAGCACTTAGAAATTTGATTTGAGATGATTAATAGGGCGAGGAATATAGACAATAAGAGAGAAAATAAGTCTTTGCAAGGCGTAGACGGTATGTTACATATATTTACGTGATCATAGTGATGCATGTGATGCAACATTTGTATTATTTTTCCCTTTTCTTGAATTAGGGTTTTAGATACTTCTACACTTTATCAAACCGCACAATAATATTCTAATTGTTCTATTTCTAAAATGTTCATTAGCTTATAGAGAAAAATGTTCTTTAAAGCTTAAGTTTTAAACATGAATTTCAAGGCTTTGACAATGTTTCGGCTAAAATGAATTGCTTGAACTTAATTAAATTTAATTTCTCTACATTCTTTTATCTTTGATTTTCCATTTTTGCCGACGAGATGCTGCTCAATTTTCTCAAAACGAGATTTAAGAAGTTATTGGAAATAGAAAATTAAAATCTTTTAAATTTTTAATATTTATACTTCTTTCTTTCAGTATCTATTTTTAATTAGAGCTAGTAAACGAATTCTAATAAATTTAGAGAAGAAAGATTGAAATGCAAGATTATGAATAACCTCAATTTATCATATTCATTAAAGTAGTCTTATTTAAGCTTTGTAAAATATATATATAAAAAAGATCCCTCTCCCCTTAACGGAAAGTTTTTCTTCAAGTTAAAATCAATGCTTAGTAGTGGTTAAGAATATTAAATCAAACTTGACCTCTAGAGATAAGTGAATTTTAAATATAAAGGCTCCTACCATACACTTAACGAAGAGAGAATTGTTTATTTCTGCTACTATTTCTTATGATAAAATGTCATTTTTGCTTAAACGAATGATGGAAGATGAAATTCTTCTTTTGCAAGTTTAATGCAACACACTTTTATAACAGGATTATATCTGTAAATGTAATCCGCTAAGTTGACTCGATTTATTAGATAAGAATTAAAAAAAAAAATAAAGCGCATGCCCCAACACAAACTATAGGAGAGTTAATATTGAAAAGATATTAAATCAAGGAAGATCAAAAGAATGGAATCTCTGCTTAATTCATTTTTGCATGTTAATATTGATAAATGAGCAGTTTCTTTAATAACGACTAGCATATTGCGTCCAATGACTTGATTTCACACACTGGCTTATCAAACTTCAGATAAACATTAATCTAATAAGGGTTGAAAGAGCACATGAAGCTCGAAAGATCGTTCTATAGTAAAATTTAATCTTGCCTTGCTTATGATGAAAGAAATTCGTGAAGGACGGATCTCTTAGAAAAGCTGAAGCAGAGGAATTCCATTCATTTCCAAAATAAGCGAACCAACAAGAAATTGTTATGCACTATTCAAGAAAGCACTTAGAAATTTGATTTGAGATGATTAATAGGGCGAGGAATATAGACAATAAGAGAGAAAATAAGTCTTTGCAAGGCGTAGTCGGTATGTTACATATATTTACGTGATCATAGTGATGCATGTGATGCAACATTTGTATTATTTTTCCCTTTTCTTGAATTAGGGTTTTAGATACTTCTACACTTTATCAAACCGCACAATAATATTCTAATTGTTCTATTTCTAAAATGTTCATTAGCTTATAGAGAAAAATGTTCTTTAAAGCTTAAGTTTTAAACATGCATTTCAAGGCTTTGACAATGTTTCGGCTAAACTGAATTGCTTGAACTTAATTAAATTTAATTTCTCTACATTCTTTTATCTTTGATTTTCCATTTTTGCCGACGAGATGAGGCTCAATTTTCTCAAAACGAGATTTAAGAAGTTATTGGAAATAGAAAATTAAAATTTTTTAAATTTTTAATATTTATACTTCTTTCTTTCAGTATCTATTTTTAATTAGAGCTAGTAAACGAATTCTAATAAATTTAGAGAAGAAAGATTGAAATGCAAGATTATGAATAACCTCAATTTATCATATTCATTAAAGTAGTCTTATTTAAGCTTTGTAAAATATATATATAAAAAAGATCCCTCTCCCCTTAACGGAAAGTTTTTCTTCAAGTTAAAATCAATGCTTAGTAGTGGTTAAAAATATCAAATCAAACTTGATCTCTAGAGATAAGTGAAATTACACTTATCTCGGCATTCTACCATACACTTAACAAAGAGAGAATATTTTATTTGTGCTACTATTCTTATGATAAAATGTCATTTTTGCTTAAACGAATGATGGAAGATGAAATTCTTCTTTTGCAAGTTTAATGCAACACACTTTTTTTCTTATCGTTTCCTAATCAAGAAATTTTTTTCCAAAAGTTAAATTTTTTATCTAAACTGAATCCGATTACTTAAGCATTAATATTTGCATTTTTTTGGTTCTTTTGTTTTTTATTTTTTTGGTCATTATTTATGGGGCTTTATAAATTGCAAACTTTTTAAAATATTTTAAGATTAAAAAATTTATTTTTATTGAGGGGATTGACTTATCATTATATTTTCAGATATGTTATTAATAAAATTAGTTTTTCCTACTTTTAAATTTATATTTTACCTTTTATAAATAAATTAATCTTTATTTAGTTATTATATTTGGTTATTGGGAGTTTATTGTATTTATTTACGCTTATATTTTTATTTATAAAAAACTAAAAAATGGTGATAAATATATTTTAAATCTTATTATTATACAGTAATACTTCTTTGTTCTAATAGACTTACTTAATAGGAGAACAAACAGCAAAATAGTCAAGAGCTACTTAATGCTTATATCTATATTTCATTGCAACTTCTTTTATATATTTAATTTCTTTTCTAACTCATTCTGATTTCAGCTTTCAATTTATGTAATTCATTAACAGTAAATTAGGCGACTTAAAAAAATTAAAATTACCAATAATTAATTATAAAAAGTAATATAATAACAACTAAATTAATATTTTTTTTAGATAAATATAAAATTTCTCTTTAAATAATTAAATATTTATTCCATTTTTTTATAGATTTGAAAATCAAGTCTTAAACTTCGATATTTTCAAATTTTTATTGAAGTAAAAATAAATTATTGTTTATTTTTTGATAAACTTTTTCTCATTTGAGAGCCTCTCTAAAAAATTGATCTAGCTTATTCGTTATGATTAATTATGCTCAAGTAGTTCAATTATTTTCTAGATCTTTCCTTTTGTTAATTTGTTAGTACTAGCATCAGTATATGAATATGTTTGTAATATTGAATATTTAAACTCATTGTTTTTTAAAGTAAACACTAGTAAATTTATTGATAAAAATAATAAATTTATTTAAAAACATCATTCTTATCCAGTTTTAACGTCTATACATTAGGGCATTACTAATTTAATGAATTAAGCGAGACTTTTTTCTTTTTGAACTTAATTACTAAGAACATGAATTATAAATAAAAAAATTATTAATTATATAATTAAAATAGATTGAGCAAGCTTTGCTGGTCATGTGATGTGTTCACCTAGGACTTGTAGTTCAAGTGGTAGCAGACAAGTTCGACTCCCACGATCTTACGCCTTTGTGTCAAACACTGAACTACCACACAGTACCTGTAATGCGTCTCCAGCATTCGATTGGGTAAGGGTAAAAATTAATCGTCTAAACTAGGCAAGCTTACTAAGTCAAAATTTACAGTACAGGAAACACTATAAAAGTATGGAGATACGAAAAACTTACCTTGTTATGAATCTTAGCCTTGACATTTTTGATGGAGTCTGAATGTTCAAAAGGCTAAACTCCATTTTTCGAAATAATTAATTAATTAAAAATTGATTAATACTTATACATTATTTTATAGTTGCTCACTTACTCAAATTAAAATATTCTCTACATCTATTAGTTTCTTA
>ARYC01018322.1:0-22415 GCA_000711775.1 Oxytricha trifallax
CACACTGGCTTATCAAACTTCAGATAAACATTAATCTAATAAGGGTTGAAAGAGCACATGAAGCTCGAAAGATCGTTCTATAGTAAAATTTAATCTTGCCTTGCTTATGATGAAAGAAATTCGTGAAGGACGGATCTCTTAGAAAAGCTGAAGCAGAGGAATTCCATTCATTTCCAAAATAAGCGAACCAACAAGAAATTGTTATGCACTATTCAAGAAAGCACTTAGAAATTTGATTTGAGATGATTAATAGGGCGAGGAATATAGACAATAAGAGAGAAAATAAGTCTTTGCAAGCCGTAGTCGGTATGTTACATATATTTACGTGATCATAGTGATGCATGTGATGCAACATTTGTATTATTTTTCCCTTTTCTTGAATTAGGGTTTTAGATACTTCTACACTTTATCAAACCGCACAATAATATTCTAATTGTTCTATTTCTAAAATGTTCATTAGCTTATAGAGAAAAATGTTCTTTAAAGCTTAAGTTTTAAACATGAATTTCAAGGCTTTGACAATGTTTCGGCTAAAATGAATTGCTTGAACTTAATTAAATTTAATTTCTCTACATTCTTTTATCTTTGATTTCCATTTTTGCCGACGAGATGAGGCTCAATTTTCTCAAAACGAGATTTAAGAAGTTATTGGAAATAGAAAATTAAAATTTTTTAAATTTTTAATATTTATACTTCTTTCTTTCAGTATCTATTTTTAATTAGAGCTAGTAAACGAATTCTAATAAATTTAGAGAAGAAAGATTGAAATGCAAGATTATGAATAACCTCAATTTATCATATTCATTAAAGTAGTCTTATTTAAGCTTTGTAAAATATATATATAAAAAAGATCCCTCTCCCCTTAACGGAAAGTTTTTCTTCAAGTTAAAATCAATGCTTAGTAGTGGTTAAAAATATCAAATCAAACTTGATCTCTAGAGATAAGTGAAATTATTCACATATAAATGCGTCTACCATACACTTAACAAAGAGAGAATATTTTATTTGTGCTACAATTCTTATGAAAAATAGTTCATTTTTGCTTAAACGAATGATGGAAGATGAAATTCTTCTTTTGCAAGTTTAATGCAACACACTTTTATAACAGGATTATATCTGTAAATGTAATCCGCTAAGTTGACTCGATTTATTAGATAAGAATTAAAAAAAAAAATAAAGCGCATGCCCCAACACAAACTATAGGAGAGTTAATATTGAAAAGATATTAAATCAAGGAAGATCAAAAGAATGGAATCTCTGCTTAATTCATTTTTGCATGTTAATATTGATAAATGAGCAGTTTCTTTAATAACGACTAGCATATTGCGTCCAATGACTTGATTTCACACACTGGCTTATCAAACTTCAGATAAAACATTAATCTAATAAGGGTTGAAAGAGCACATGAAGCTCGAAAGATCGTTCTATAGTAAAATTTAATCTTGCCTTGCTTATGATGAAAGAAATTCGTGAAGGACGGATCTCTTAGAAAAGCTGAAGCAGAGGAATTCCATTCATTTCCAAAATAAGCGAACCAACAAGAAATTGTTATGCACTATTCAAGAAAGCACTTAGAAATTTGATTTGAGATGATTAATAGGGCGAGGAATATAGACAATAAGAGAGAAAATAAGTCTTTGCAAGCCGTAGTCGGTATGTTACATATATTTACGTGATCATAGTGATGCATGTGATGCAACATTTGTATTATTTTTCCCTTTTCTTGAATTAGGGTTTTAGATACTTCTACACTTTATCAAACCGCACAATAATATTCTAATTGTTCTATTTCTAAAATGTTCATTAGCTTATAGAGAAAAATGTTCTTTAAAGCTTAAGTTTTAAACATGAATTTCAAGGCTTTGACAATGTTTCGGCTAAAATGAATTGCTTGAACTTAATTAAATTTAATTTCTCTACATTCTTTTATCTTTGATTTTCCATTTTTGCCGACGAGATGAGGCTCAATTTTCTCAAAACGAGATTTAAGAAGTTATTGGAAATAGAAAATTAAAATTTTTTAAATTTTTAATATTTATACTTCTTTCTTTCAGTATCTATTTTTAATTAGAGCTAGTAAACGAATTCTAATAAATTTAGAGAAGAAAGATTGAAATGCAAGATTATGAATAACCTCAATTTATCATATTCATTAAAGTAGTCTTATTTAAGCTTTGTAAAATATATATATAAAAAAGATCCCTCTCCCCTTAACGGAAAGTTTTTCTTCAAGTTAAAATCAATGCTTAGTAGTGGTTAAGAATATCAAATCAAACTTGATCCTCTAGAGATAAGTGAAATTTTAATTATCATCGGCGTCTACCATACACTTAACAAAGAGAGAATAGTTTATTTGCGGCACTATTCTTATGATAAAATGTCATTTTTGCTTAAACGAATGATGGAAGATGAAATTCTTCTTTTGCAAGTTTAATGCAACACACTTTTATAACAGGATTATATCTGTAAATGTAATCCGCTAAGTTGACTCGATTTATTAGATAAGAATTAAAAAAAAAAATAAAGCGCATGCCCCAACACAAACTATAGGAGAGTTAATATTGAAAAGATATTAAATCAAGGAAGATCAAAAGAATGGAATCTCTGCTTAATTCATTTTTGCATGTTAATATTGATAAATGAGCAGTTTCTTTAATAACGACTAGCATATTGCGTCCAATGACTTGATTTCACACACTGGCTTATCAAACTTCAGATAAACATTAATCTAATAAGGGTTGAAAGAGCACATGAAGCTCGAAAGATCGTTCTATAGTAAAATTTAATCTTGCCTTGCTTATGATGAAAGAAATTCGTGAAGGACGGATCTCTTAGAAAAGCTGAAGCAGAGGAATTCCATTCATTTCCAAAATAAGCGAACCAACAAGAAATTGTTATGCACTATTCAAGAAAGCACTTAGAAATTTGATTTGAGATGATTAATAGGGCGAGGAATATAGACAATAAGAGAGAAAATAAGTCTTTGCAAGGCGTAGTCGGTATGTTACATATATTTACGTGATCATAGTGATGCATGTGATGCAACATTTGTATTATTTTTCCCTTTTCTTGAATTAGGGTTTTAGATACTTCTACACTTTATCAAACCGCACAATAATATTCTAATTGTTCTATTTCTAAAATGTTCATTAGCTTATAGAGAAAAATGTTCTTTAAAGCTTAAGTTTTAAACATGAATTTCAAGGCTTTGACAATGTTTCGGCTAAAATGAATTGCTTGAACTTAATTAAATTTAATTTCTCTACATTCTTTTATCTTTGATTTTCCATTTTTGCCGACGAGATGCTGCTCAATTTTCTCAAAACGAGATTTAAGAAGTTATTGGAAATAGAAAATTAAAATCTTTTAAATTTTTAATATTTATACTTCTTTCTTTCAGTATCTATTTTTAATTAGAGCTAGTAAACGAATTCTAATAAATTTAGAGAAGAAAGATTGAAATGCAAGATTATGAATAACCTCAATTTATCATATTCATTAAAGTAGTCTTATTTAAGCTTTGTAAAATATATATATAAAAAAGATCCCTCTCCCCTTAACGGAAAGTTTTTCTTCAAGTTAAAATCAATGCTTAGTAGTGGTTAAAAATATCAAATCAAACTTGATCTCTAGAGATAAGTGAAATTACACTTATCTCGGAGTCTACCATACACTTAACAAAGAAATAATATATTATTTGTGCTGCCATTCTTATGATAAAATGTCATTTTTGCTTAAACGAATGATGGAAGATGAAATTCTTCTTTTGCAAGTTTAATGCAACACACTTTTATAACAGGATTATATCTGTAAATGTAATCCGCTAAGTTGACTCGATTTATTAGATAAGAATTAAAAAAAAAAATAAAGCGCATGCCCCAACACAAACTATAGGAGAGTTAATATTGAAAAGATATTAAATCAAGGAAGATCAAAAGAATGGAATCTCTGCTTAATTCATTTTTGCATGTTAATATTGATAAATGAGCAGTTTCTTTAATAACGACTAGCATATTGCGTCCAATGACTTGATTTCACACACTGGCTTATCAAACTTCAGATAAACATTAATCTAATAAGGGTTGAAAGAGCACATGAAGCTCGAAAGATCGTTCTATAGTAAAATTTAATCTTGCCTTGCTTATGATGAAAGAAATTCGTGAAGGACGGATCTCTTAGAAAAGCTGAAGCAGAGGAATTCCATTCATTTCCAAAATAAGCGAACCAACAAGAAATTGTTATGCACTATTCAAGAAAGCACTTAGAAATTTGATTTGAGATGATTAATAGGGCGAGGAATATAGACAATAAGAGAGAAAATAAGTCTTTGCAAGCCGTAGTCGGTATGTTACATATATTTACGTGATCATAGTGATGCATGTGATGCAACATTTGTATTATTTTTCCCTTTTCTTGAATTAGGGTTTTAGATACTTCTACACTTTATCAAACCGCACAATAATATTCTAATTGTTCTATTTCTAAAATGTTCATTAGCTTATAGAGAAAAATGTTCTTTAAAGCTTAAGTTTTAAACATGAATTTCAAGGCTTTGACAATGTTTCGGCTAAAATGAATTGCTTGAACTTAATTAAATTTAATTTCTCTACATTCTTTTATCTTTGATTTTCCATTTTTGCCGACGAGATGAGGCTCAATTTTCTCAAAACGAGATTTAAGAAGTTATTGGAAATAGAAAATTAAAATTTTTTAAATTTTTAATATTTATACTTCTTTCTTTCAGTATCTATTTTTAATTAGAACTAGTAAACGAATTCTAATAAATTTAGAGAAGAAAGATTGAAATGCAAGATTATGAATAACCTCAATTTATCATATTCATTAAAGTAGTCTTATTTAAGCTTTGTAAAATATATATATAAAAAAGATCCCTCTCCCCTTAACGGAAAGTTTTTCTTCAAGTTAAAATCAATGCTTAGTAGTGGTTAAAAATATCAAATCAAACTTGATCTCTAGAGATAAGTGAAATTACACTTATCTCGGCGCCTACCATACACTTAACAAAGAGAGAATATTTTATTTGTGCTACTATTCTTATGATAAAATGTCATTTTTGCTTAAACGAATGATGGAAGATGAAATTCTTCTTTTGCAAGTTTAATGCAACACACTTTTTTTCTTATCGTTTCCTAATCAAGAAATTTTTTTCCAAAAGTTAAATTTTTTATCTAAACTGAATCCGATTACTTAAGCATTAATATTTGCATTTTTTTGGTTCTTTTGTTTTTTATTTTTTTGGTCATTATTTATGGGGCTTTATAAATTGCAAACTTTTTAAAATATTTTAAGATTAAAAAATTTATTTTTATTGAGGGGATTGACTTATCATTATATTTTCAGATATGTTATTAATAAAATTAGTTTTTCCTACTTTTAAATTTATATTTTACCTTTTATAAATAAATTAATCTTTATTTAGTTATTATATTTGGTTATTGGGAGTTTATTGTATTTATTTACGCTTATATTTTTATTTATAAAAAACTAAAAAATGGTGATAAATATATTTTAAATCTTATTATTATACAGTAATACTTCTTTGTTCTAATAGACTTACTTAATAGGAGAACAAACAGCAAAATAGTCAAGAGCTACTTAATGCTTATATCTATATTTCATTGCAACTTCTTTTATATATTTAATTTCTTTTCTAACTCATTCTGATTTCAGCTTTCAATTTATGTAATTCATTAACAGTAAATTAGGCGACTTAAAAAAATTAAAATTACCAATAATTAATTATAAAAAGTAATATAATAACAACTAAATTAATATTTTTTTTAGATAAATATAAAATTTCTCTTTAAATAATTAAATATTTATTCCATTTTTTTATAGATTTGAAAATCAAGTCTTAAACTTCGATATTTTCAAATTTTTATTGAAGTAAAAATAAATTATTGTTTATTTTTTGATAAACTTTTTCTCATTTGAGAGCCTCTCTAAAAAATTGATCTAGCTTATTCGTTATGATTAATTATGCTCAAGTAGTTCAATTATTTTCTAGATCTTTCCTTTTGTTAATTTGTTAGTACTAGCATCAGTATATGAATATGTTTGTAATATTGAATATTTAAACTCATTGTTTTTTAAAGTAAACACTAGTAAATTTATTGATAAAAATAATAAATTTATTTAAAAACATCATTCTTATCCAGTTTTAACGTCTATACATTAGGGCATTACTAATTTAATGAATTAAGCGAGACTTTTTTCTTTTTGAACTTAATTACTAAGAACATGAATTATAAATAAAAAAATTATTAATTATATAATTAAAATAGATTGAGCAAGCTTTGCTGGTCATGTGATGTGTTCACCTATGACTTTTAGTTCAAGTGGTAGCAGACAAGTTCGACTCCCACGATCTTACGCCTTTGTGTCAAACACTGAACTACCACACAGTACCTGTAATGCGTCTCCAGCATTCGATTGGGTAAGGGTAAAAATTAATCGTCTAAACTAGGCAAGCTTACTAAGTCAAAATTTACAGTACAGGAAACACTATAAAAGTATGGAGATACGAAAAACTTACCTTGTTATGAATCTTAGCCTTGACATTTTTGATGGAGTCTGAATGTTCAAAAGGCTAAACTCCATTTTTCGAAATAATTAATTAATTAAAAATTGATTAATACTTATACATTATTTTATAGTTGCTCACTTACTCAAATTAAAATATTCTCTACATCTATTAGTTTCTTACTTGCTTTATTTACTTCAAGACTGATATTATACTGTATCTTTTTATAATTAGTTATAAATTAATGAGGTCTGACTTATTTAATCGATCATTGCTTTTTTAATTCTTAAAAATTGTAACTATAATTTTGAATTTGATAAAAAATAAAAAGATTAATATATTTTCAATGCTATATTTTCTGTGATTTAATTTATCAATAGAATTGATATTATATAATAATAAGTGCAATAATATGGTTTTCATCAGTAATTAATTATTATTAATACAGTGAGAGAACTAGATATCACTAATTGATAATACATGATTGAGAATAAATAAATTGATGTTGGATCATTAAAATAAAAATTTGCGATATTCAATCTCAATGAAATAGTATATTACCATATTTTTATATTTTATCTATAATACTAAAAAAAGAATTTATAATATTGACTGTTTTTATAATTATCATTTATAAAATTTTCAATGATTGCTTCCAGAACTTATTATCTGCCTAAAATAATTTATGACTACAGTGAGGAATTTAGTATCTTTACTCTCATTAAGATACTTATAAAATCATATATTGCTTCAATTTTAGCACTACTAGTCTTCCCTTTTCCTGATTCTTTCTTGTAGCATCCTTATTAGTATTTTTAAAATCTTTTGCTTCCTAATTTTTATAACGCTTTGAAATAGAAAATAGTAAAATCTTTCTTTTTTATGGCTTTTATATTATTCTTATCATAGATTGTGTTGTATATTTTTAAACATAAAAAAATAACTTGAGAAATTCTTGCTTATCCTTTCTCTGAGTTTACTTTTCATGCTATCTCACCATTTTGTAAATATCCTGCTGATAACAATAGTTTTCTACATCACATTTATCTTTAATTTTAATTCTTGAGATAAGGTTAAAGCTATAAAGTATTAATAGCATGCATAAATATTAAGCTAAATTTGTTTAATTGAGATTATTTAAAATATTAGAATGACAAATTCATTTACGTCATCTGCCCCTTCCGTTTCATAGTCTAAATTACTAAAAATCATTAAAATGCACTTTGCAGTGATTGCTTTTTACTTATATGGATTAAGCAAAAATTCTCTGATATATCATACTTGCAATTTATTGAAAGTTAAGCTAGATGAGCTTTCCTTTATTTCCTATAATTTTTTATCAACATAAATATTGTTAATTATGCATAGGCAATTCACTTCTATTAATACTTATTCATAAAGAAAGTTTCTGGTATTATAGCAATCAAAAGGTTCAACATCAAAATTGTGTTAATAACTGCTCATATAATTAATTCTATTATATGTTTTACAAATATTGACTTCTTTTAAATCAAATTGAAGATTGATAAAATGACATTAATAGTTCAGTTTGCAGTCACTAAACTCTTTAAAATTGTAACTATCTAGATGTTTCTTTAACTGATGATGAGACTGTTATCTAATCCATGAAAGTTTTTCCAAGCATATTACATTTGGATAGTATAAGTAAGCAGTTTAAGAATGCTTTGATTACGAAGTACTCCACAAACAAAAGAATTATCACATTTTAAATCTCGATAATAATAAGAGGAGTAGAGTAGCTGAGGTTATTTGTAAAAATAATTAAATTTATTTTTATTTTTATCTGTTATGCTATTTGTAGATTAATATTTTTGTTAATTTTAAAAAAGACACCAATAACTTGAAGGAAATTTTTTATACTCTTTTTCCATGTAATTATTAAAAGTATTTAAAGCATGCTAGAATGATATTGGCAGACGGAGAAATTATATCAATGTTATCTAATAAATTAAAACATAATAATTTAGCATAGTTATTTTTATTTTATTCTGAAGAGAGTAAATCGAATAGATCTGTATTCATCTACAAGATTTCATTTAAAAAGAAAAAGAAGCAAAAAAGGCCAAGAAATAAATGCAGACGAAAATTAATCAGACAAAATTGATAATAATATAATTAAGAACAAGTAAAATAAAATGAAAATTATTTAATTACTTTATTAGAATAGAAGTTATCATATTTAAAAATGAAGTTCAGGCAAAAACATAAAGTTAATTGAACTGGAAAATATGAAATTATCATATACTTAAATGTTCCAGTGTCCAGCAACCAAGTACTATAATTCTACCATTTTTACGTATACCTTGTCTGGTGAAATCATCTCTTTGATCAACTACCGCGAATATATTGAATATAGGATTGTTACAGTGATTGGTCTGAGCAAATCCACAAACAGAGGTCTTATAAATTTCCCCCCTTTGCTTTTATCTCCTTTTTTTCAGTTTTCTCATTTTCTTTTTTAATTTATCATCTCATTTAATTCGGTTTAAGACATATTTCCTGATATTAAATATTTTGAATTATCCTACTGGATTGATTTCGTATCTCCAGAATTAATATCATGCTAAAAATTAACTAATCTCTTAAATTTATTAGGTAAATATGTAATAATTTTTAATTCATAATTTATTATCAAATTCGAAAATTTCAAAGAAAATATAAGATAAGCTTTCTTTAATTTATGTAATCTTTTAGTTTGCACTAATCTTTATTCCAAATAACCCCATAAATAAGGAAGTTATTTCTCAATTAACCTTTAAATAAAAAAATGATAATAAAATATTTAAAGAGCGAACATTTTTTATATACACATGTCATTTAAGTAAGCAAAATAAACCAATTTAGATCCCTATAATTATGAAAAATTCTGCAACCTAATAAATAAAGTCTAAATTGTTGATGTTTTTATGTCTAACTTTTTCATACACACATGCATGCATGATTTTTTTAAATCTTTTAGTTTTTTGTAAAAATAATTATAAATATCGAACTCTCTGGTATTATCATATTTTCGATGAATCAAATGGTAGAGTATCTTAATATATCATAAAGTAAAGCTGATTAGAGAAGACGATAACTCAAACTAAATAATATAGTTATTAATAATAAAAATTTGTCCGAGATAGTTATTGAATTGGTGAGAAAGTCTAAGAGAATTCAATAGGAGATAAATTAGTTAGTATTACTTAATTATAGTATTTTAAAATATTGTCTTGGATAGTCTAGCTCAATTTAATTTTGAGTTATAATTCATTAGAATTATTTTAATTTGCTAATTATGATATTCGAGTATATCAAATATATAATAGTTTTGCATGTTCAAGTTTAAAATGATTCATAGTTTCAATAAGTAATTAGATATTTTAAAATGCTGTCACTTATGGACCTATTTATATTGCTTATGGTTGCCATCCTTTACGACCATCCACTAAGGTAGTAGGCCATATCTTTTTTATCCTTTTAACTGCCACTAATCAACAGCTCAAGCAAGATAATGTTAATATAAAGAAAAGAATATCATAATTAGCAGCCTTCTTAAGGATTTAAAAAGTTAATAAATGTCGTCGCCTTCTAGTTAAGGACAGTAAATCAATCAATAAACAAATTTATTAATTTCAATCTATTTTCCCTTATAAATTAGATATAAAGCTACGGTTATATTTATATTTATACGAAAGTTAGGTTTTTGGGCTATAAATTTTATCTTCTTATAATATGACTTACTTAAACTTATGGATTTTACTTTCAGTTTACTGATTATTTTTTTGATAAAACTAATTTTTACTAAATTTTTTTTTATCTTGCAATCATCTACTTAATAATATACTATAAACTGCTGCTCAGTTAAAGTAAATAAAGCAAAGTCAGCTATTAAAATCATTAAATAATTAAATAGTTTTAATTAAATTTTCTACTTTATTGACACAATAATTCCTTATTGAAATTTGATACTCTTTATTATAAAACAAAGAAACTTTGTTTAGTCTAATTCACTTAAGTTTATACTCATCAAGGATATTCTCTTTCCCCTCCTTTTTATTGATTAGATAGATTCTTCGTAAATTTACTTAAAGTTCTATCTTTTTTTCGTGATTATCTTAATAATTATTAGATCATGAAATAAGAAATATTCTATTGTTATATAGTATTATAAAACCAAATAATTTATATTTGATCTTATTTTGAATTTAAATTTGAATTAATTAATTAATGTATTTTAATTCTTATAGAATATCTTTAATTGCATTCGTAATATATATTTTATAAGGGTGACTTCAAAAATTTAAAAGAGCTACAAAAATCAATATAATGATTAGAGCTAAATTTTATTCTTAATATCCTACTTGAATCTCTATAATATAGTCTATCATACCACTCACTATGCTGAGCACTGATAATAGGCAGTTAACTATTATCATTAAATTCCTCTGGTCGTCATCAGTGGAGCTCGACATATAGGTTCTGTCTCCATGCCTAGCTCGATCGCACATCTGTAAATCCCTCATCTTTGAGCCTAGGTTGAGATTTCAGGACAATATGACCATTAGCACTAGATCATACATAGAAATGCACTCCTTAATTGTGACCATATTCGGCGAAAATGCCACGACATATTACAAGGAGATGGTTGACTAAACAGAAGATCAGTGAACCTCAGTCAACAATCAGGATTTTACTAATGACGCCACCTTTCAGAGAGAAATGAGCATTGGCGAAATGATAGAAACGACACTTTATCTAACAATTAGAAGATCTGTACTTATTGACTCGCCTAAAGTGCGAGGTGGGAACCTTTGTAGAAGCAGCGACAAAAGTACAAACTGCTATTGATGCTAACCCAATAGAGGCGAATTTAAGACTCTAAGATATAGATCAAACGGAGATATCACCCTCAGCAGATCCTAGTAATGGACTTGAAGATCCTTGAGTTATTTACCGACTGAATAAGGGATCGTTGGCCATCCTAGCTGTAAGTTTTAAGGACTAAAAGAAAATTCTTTTAGAAAAGGTGAGAATTCATCTAGACACCTGGTATGTGACTTAGAAGAAGATGTCCTAGCCTCGAGAGGAAAAGAGCAGTTTTTTCATAGCTCAATTTGGGAGAACTGAGATGAATAAGCTGGCAATGTTGCACAAGAAGGTTGTCTCTGGAAAGGTGTAGAAGCTGAGACAGATAAAAGATCTCGGAGGAGTATCAGGAGTCCAAGAACAACTTGATCAATTGCATCATCAGCATGTTTGAAGATTTATGTGATACAGCATATAGATTAATTAATAAAGAAACTTGGACTTGTATTCATTTTTAATTTCACAAAATTTTCATATACTTATAAATATTTTTATAATTCAGACAATCCAGAATTATAAAATAATTAACTTAATTTTATTTCATGTGGTATTATATTATTATGAATGTAATTCTATTAACAAATTTATTTATAGATTTATTAATATCAAATTACAACAATGATCACTTTAGTTTTGTAGTTCCTCGCTCAAGATATTTTGAGTTGTTGATTTATCTGATTTTTTAAAAAATGATTAAATATAAAACTTAATGATTTTAACAAAGATATTCTTTTAATGATAAAAATTTTAGTTATCTCCATTCAATGATTTTTCTAATCATTTTATATTGATACACATTTTCAATTAATTAAATACATAAGCTTGCTTTATTGATTTTTATACTGCACAAATTTTTATATTGATTCATAGAGCATAATTAAGCAATAAATTTGGATAATTATAAATTCTTTTTCACTTAAATTGAATGAAATATTAAAAGTAGTAGCTTAATTTGTTAAAAATGATATATTTCTTCAATTTAGTTGGAAGTTTTAGTAAAAGTGATTCCTCTAAATACTTAAATATTCTATTCAACTCATAATTTACTTATTGATGAACAACCCTTGTTGTCACTACTTCAATTTTTTTTTGATAGTGTCATATTGAGTGTTTCTATTTGGTGAGATTAATATATAGAATAGTGAATAGTTTTATTGTATTAATCGAATCAATTATATTTTTTCTTATTTTAATAAATAAGTAATATTATTAAATTAGAAAGTTAAGCCCTGAGTAAGTACCAATCTCCCTCAGGACTTTCTAATAAAACTTCTCTACTACACTAAGGCCTGCTGATGGTAGTCAGAGGGTTGCAGAGTTAACCGTATTAAGGGCCAGTCGGCTGGCTTCAATCTGTTAGCTTCTACACTCCACGAATGGGCTTGGACACAAGGATTTCCCTGCAGAAATAAGCTACCTGGCGTTAGTTCAGCTTCCCAGGTAATAGGGAGCAGGATGAAGGCTGTGCTCAGTCTTTAAAAGTGAGACAATGAGAACTTTAAAAGCAAACGATAATAATTTTCCTCCTACATCAGGTCGGGTTAACATGGCTACCACAGCGAAAGGACAGAGTCTACTATATCAGAAGAGATGGAACCTGGTAAGAGTTTTCACAACCCTCCCTTTAATATTATACTGGTAGCTGATCTCTGAGAGCTCTGCGGGGGAAACTACTAGCTTGCTAGACTCTTATCTCGTATGCATCTCGGTACAGAGTGAAGTGGAATGGAGGCGAGGTGGTTTTTCTGAGTTTTCTAGTTTACGACTTGCCACGTCATTGATTGCCACGTATACTCACTTCAGATACGTCTACGTCACGACTAAAATTGATGGTTTGATTTTAGTATTAAACAGTGAATTTATTAAATTTTAATTTGGAGTACAACTCGTTAATCATCATAAACAAGTCATATAAATATATAGGTAGTTTTTAAAAAAATAAGTTAATATAATAAGATTCTTAAGCTAGACAAGTAGTATATTAATTATCAAATACTATGAATTTGTATTTATTTACATTAATAGTTATGTAGATATATTTTCTCTAATACCAATAAATGCAGTTCTATGTCAGTTTATCAACAATAAGTTAACAGCTGCAGTAAAGTTTTCTCAATAATTTATATTAATAGTTTCTCAAAGAAACTGTAGTAATTTTAATCTCAATCAATCATACCGGTAATGACAATTTGTGCATCACTCAATAAGCAGCTCACATCTATGTTTGAGCCAATATTTTGTTGATATCGTGTAAATAGTGAGCTGATGATTTATCTCCTAACGAGTAATACTCATATTGTGTAGCAGAATCTTTATATCGATTATATACAATCTATAGAAGATGAAATTTTTATTGTTAATATATTTAATAAATAGTAGTCTGAAATAACATTTTAAAATTAATTGGATGCTATTTATTTATTGTATAAATGTTAAAAGTCTGTCTCTTTATATTCCGCAAGTATTTATAAAATAATTTTATGATAATCCATACCCACTAATGATATTTGCCTGCAAAGAACATGTATTTCCGATAGTACAGCTTAGTGAAATTCCTCTGCCACATTCTACAAGCTTTCGAAGATAATTTTCCTTCGAGCCCTTACAATGTCCTGCACTGTGCCTGCCATCGGAAGTAGCTATTCTTTTCGATTTAACCTTGATTTTTATATTATTAGATGGAAGAACTCTTCAGGGGGAGGAATTACAAATATAATTAATAATAAAAATAAATATTTATGTATTTTTGTTCTTGTTTTATTTAAGAGAAAATATAATAACAAGATAATCCAATAATTTTAATTAATGAAACCTTTATATAGAAATATAATATAATATAATATTTATAATTTTGATCTTTTAATTTACTTTACGAGGTTCTTTAATGAAAGAGCTTGCTTTATGCAACTTGTGAAATCACTGCATAGTTATTATTTATGTATTTTATAGTTTACTTTGTTTATTTATTTGAAATATGTAAATAAAAAGCAAACTTATAATTGATTAGTTCTTCAGTTCTTCCTTAATTTCATAAACATTGTCAAAGTGAAGTACAGCAATCTGACTAAATGGCAAGGGTCTCTAGTCCATTGTATCAATCTACTGTTTCATCATTTATATTTTTGTAACCCAATGAGACTTTCAGTAAATCTTATTTTATGATAAGCATAACATTTATATATAAATATCTACTATTTTATTCAATTAAAAAAATTAAATATAATACCAATATTAACTAAAAAGAGAAGTTAATATTTTTAAATGATAGTTTAATTGGGTATTTAGAAGTAATTGTCTGTCTATAAATATGATGATTTAATAAATTGAAACTCTCTGTTTAATTTCTTTAACTTTTTTATCATGCTTTGCAATTTAATATAATTAGAGCAACTTCGTAGTAGTTAGTAATTTAATGTGAAATTAAAATAATAGTCTAAACATTATTGAATAATTGTTGGAAATATGCTAGACCAAATGATGATCTTTGAATCCTTTGATCAAATAAATCATTACTGTCCTCCACTCTCTTATACCTAGTTCTCTAACTTTGCCTTCATCTATATGTCTTCTACATCTCTCTCTTTCTTGTTATCATCTTCTTCATCTCCCTTAATGTTCTCATTGATATTGCTAATGTCCCACATTCAGTGATCTTTTTTCTTTTAAATTTGCTTGAAAAATCCATTGAAGAGGTAGCCTTCTACTCCAGAGATATCTTCCATTAATTCGCTGAATCTCTCTCTTCACAATTTGAGCAATTTATTTAATAAATTGAGAATCTTTTGGGATTTACACTTTTACAAGCGTCATTATTTTTCATTAAAATAGATTAATAAATCGGAATGTAATAGATTATCAATATAAACATTTGTATATTAACTCGATAATCTAATCTAATTTTAATGATTATTTTATAAACTTATACTAATTAATTCAAAATTTCAATTTTTTATATTTATAATGTTTAAGCCAATAGCAACCTTGAATATTATCAAAAAAAGTATACGTTTATTAATAATCACATGCATAGCGTCCTAATTAATATGAAAAGCAAGTAAATAGGAAATATTAATCTTAAACTTATCCTATGAATTATATTTATAATTTGAAATATAATGTGAAAATTTCTTACTCATCATATTTATTAAAATATTCAAAGTTAAATTAGTTAAACATCCAAAAAGATTTGGTCTTAATAAAATCTCTTTATAAATAAAATACTTTTGCCAGGTTTGAAGTACTTATATATTAAAATTTTTTGTTTAACTGGAAGTTAAACTCCTAATTTCCCCATTTTCAAATGAATGTATATGATATGTTTTATTACAATAGTCTTGACATTAATAAAAATCATCACAATTGTAAATTTCGTTATGAACCTCATAATAACCTACAATAATATCTTTTGAAAGATCTTTATTATAGACTATATTAATTTTTCTGACAACTATAAAGTTTTTTAACTCTTTAAATTTATACAGCAAATAAATTACTATAAACTGTACATGTAGAAATATATATATTTGAAAATTTTATTTATAGTGTTTTTAATTACTTTTATCTTTTTTTAGCATTTATTATTCTTAACTTTCTAGATTTAAGATTCATAATGTTTATTTTATATACAATTTTAGAGGATATTGAGTGAATATTTTATTTTTTTAAATCTTATGAATTATATATATATATATATATAAAAATAATATTTAAGCATGTGAAATTAAATACTTTGGCTTTAAGACAACAAGCATATATAAATTTGGGGGGGAAGCTTGCAAGAAAGAAATTTCGTATATATTTAATTTGATGAATTTTACATTAAATTAAATATAAATTAATTTATGAGATAATGATTAATTAAGGGATATATCAAGCATCCTGTGACATCTTAAAAAATTAGGTCAAGAAGTTGGTTAATTATATTAGAAGAATAACGTTCTATAAATATAGATAGGAATCTAATAAAATATAATCATTTTAATATATATCAAAATGCAATTGAAGATGAATAATTAATGCTTAAAGAGATAAAAATTAAAAATATCACCAGATTTACGCTCAAATATTTATAATTTTATGGAAGTCAAATCAGCAAAAATCTTTACTTGTTGTTAGAAAGAATGATTATCGAACAAAGTTAATTAGAAAAAAAATTAAAAAAATTAACTTGCTAGGAAATTTTCCATAACTTTTTTTTTCTCATAATAGTGAGCAGGAAACTCCCCACATTTTTAAATCTAGCTCCCATAGTCAGTATTTGCTAATAAAATCCCATTAATCAATTAAGAACGAAGATTTGGAGATAAGAAAAATAAAATTATAATATAGTTATTATTGGCCTAAATTAATTAACTTTTGGCAAATTATTAAAAGCATTAGCTCGATTAATTATCTCTATAAAATAAACCAATTAGGGTGTGTAATTTAATTTTAGAATAATTATTATTAGTTTCAGCCAATAATGGTTAATTTTTAATTTAATTGTTTTTATCTCCCAATCTTCATTCTAAATTGACTAATGGGGTTTTATTTAAATCTAAGAAAAATTTAATAAGTTATTGTATGATTTAGTTGCCACGACAAGAAGAGGATATGTCTAATGTTAAACTTGTGCAGCCCTTAATTATTAAAATAAGATTAATATGAATATGTGCATATAATCTATATTTTTGGTCTTATCAATGTATTGGGAGTCTCTAGCATAATTTTTTCCTATTCAACTTTTAATTTTTTAGGATAAAATATTTTAGCTAATTATGTCCTATGTTTAAAAACCTTAAAGCTATTATGATTAATCTTTTTGTATTTTTTCAATGAAAAGGTTAAAGTTTTAAATTAAAAATTAATATAATATGGAATTATTAAAATATACTTTTAAATTAAAAAGTTAATAAATAGGCCGCACCTTCCAAATGTGGAACTCTAAGCCAAGCCATAGGATCACTCACGATCCACTTAGACCACACCAGTAGGAAGAATAATAAGTGGACCAAAATGCCTGTTCTCCTCCGTGCTCCGAACAGGATGACGGAGTTGATCTTATTGCTTATTTCAACGAGAAACAATAAGAAAAAACTAGCTGAGTTCGCTAGTCAGGGACTCCTGAATATAGACCTCAATAACCACCAAGCAACCTCCTAGCACTAGCAATAGATGAGCCAAGTATGTCAGACTACTTATCAATGAGAATTAAAGAGGAGGCGGAGGCAAAAATCAGAAAAAGAAAGCTCAAAGAATAAGGAGGCAATAGTCCCAAAACTTCACATACCAATCAGCACATTCAAAACATTCAGGAAGAAACAAGTACAAAGCAGAGTCAAGTCACAGTTGACCATACTTTTCGTCAACCCTCACTATTTAATAGTAACTCTACTTTTCTATCACACAACTAAGACTCTCAAACAAGCATCCATAGTAGGAACCTATTTAATAACCCACTTAATTTGTAAAACAATTAAGTAAATCTATTCAACAGTTCAAACACTAAACTACCAACCTTGGACTCTGGGGTAAGCCAACCACAAATTTAAGCTAATCAACACCTACATGGAACGAATTGTTTAAACCAAACTGCTCATTAACTCAATAATTCAGCCTACAAAATCCAGAGACCAATACAAAAAAACCCCATTTTCTAACAAACCCTATTTAATCAAGATTCTAGTACTAAATAGGAATAAAGTAGAAATTAAGGTCATGACGCACTTGAGGTACTAAATAGGGAAACTAAAGAGACCAAACCCAAACAAGAAAAACTTTTTTACCAAATTCAAAATAAATTATAGGGCCCATAAACAATTTAAGATGACCCCAAAATAAAGGAAAATATACTCCAGTCACAGAATGAACACATCAATGACTAACCAAGAGTAATAACCAAGGCGTCACCATACTTGTTAAATATATCAGAAAACTTTTCTGTTGACATCAGAAACAAGGGAAAAACACCCAACCTGATTAGAACCAAAGATATAAATATCAATAAGGAAATTTTTCTAATAGATCTAATGATTGAACTCCAATCACAAAATTTATATTAAAATAATATTGGACATACCGGAAACAACTATAGATAAGAATAAGAAAAAGAGAACAAATCAAAAGACAAGTAAATTAGTTGTACTCTTAGAAATGTGCAAAGACTCAGAAATTTCTAGGAACAATGACATGGAAAACCTCAAGATTCCTCAATAATCTTAAGAAGGAATATTCTCAATAGATGAAAATTACTTAAAATTCATGAAAATAAAATTCATCAAGAAGAAAAAGAGAAAGTGAAGAACAGAGAAAAGGCATAGTTGGAAAAAAATACACCCTACTGTCTAAAGAAGGAAGAATTTTCTTGTTTTAAACAAGACTCCCAACCATTGAAAGGGCTTGTCCCTTATATTTATTAAACATATTTTTGATCGGGGGTCCCCAGAGACCTCAATGTGATCACATTATTATTATTATTATTATATAATATGGACCTTAACGACTTTTAATAAACTGCCAAAGTCAAGAATACCCCTTTAATGACCATGTCAAGAAACTTAAGAATTGTAGACAAAATCTCTTCAAGACTCCTTAAGAAGACAATCTGCAGCTTCAGACCGCAGATCATCGGATTGAATGAAACAAGAAACTTTCGTTTCACATTATAAAAATACCACTCAATCTCGACTTTTAAGAAACGAAGTTAAAAAATAGTTTAAAACAAAGACCAAAAATAATCTGAAAGACTCACAGAGGAACAAAAGAAGATGCAAGGAGTAACCACACTAATAAAAAAGCATAGAGTATGAGGCACTCTGGATAAGAAAGAATTTAAATAATTTAAAGATCCAATGTACTTGTGAACAAATTATCTTTGTCAATATGTACATCCCTCCGAGTTAACAATAAAGATAAAAAGAAAATATTATCTATTGAATATTAGAATTTCATCTAACAAATTAATTCAAATGGATAGTAATAGGTGATTCAAAAACACACATACCATGGAATGACCAAATTTCTTAATAAGAGGAACATAATTAATATATGCAATACAATATAACATAGAAACAAAAAGTCTAAAAATGTTATCGCCAACATCACATCATAAATTTCTTCAAACTGCTTTCAAATTATATGAATGAGTATTCCTACAAAACAAGTAGCGAGACAAGATCTAAAGAATATAAAAACTATCAAGGAATAAAGCATCAGGTACTGACCATATACTAGATAACACATTGAGAGATGAATAATCATGGCCAAGAATCGTTGATTAAGTTGATCGCATATTCAACGGTAAATATAACATCCCTTAATACCTGGTAAGAGGGAAACTGATGATCCTTTCCAAAGATGAATAAAGGAAGAATGTTGTCAGTGAAGATAAGGTAAGACCAATTACAATACTACCTGCTATTCAAAGATCATCGAATTAGTATGGTAACATCTAATGAAAGATATAGTATGGAATAAAATATCATTCTGATAAATGGCAAATAGACAAAACTAATCAATACCTATTCAGGCAACAAAAATAATTAATAAACTTGAGAGATGGTCACCATTCAATTGTAATAGACCTAAAGAGCGGCTTTTACAGAGTATAAAGATAGCAACTTCAAGATATCATATATAAATAATGTAACAATAAAGATAATAGGTATACATAATACGAAATAATGCAAAAAGAAGATGACACCTCGATGAAAAGACAAGAAGAGTATTATGAAGAGTCACAATTAATAAAGAGTGTGAACATAATATATTTAATGAAAAACTAGAATAAATTTACATGGGTTGACAAATGATATAGAACATCATGACGACCAAGAACAGATAATAACCTGACCTCCAATATAGAGACAATGCAAACAGAATATTACAAACAAAACAATGTTGTAGTTTGAATAATTATCAATATATACGATATACAATTAATATATGTTAAGAGTGTGGAGCCTTTGCTCACCAGCACTATAATTTACCCTAACTCAACCATAAACCTAATGAAAAGATTAAGATTTATTTATTTTTGTTATTTAAGTCAATTCACTAAAGTAAGGGTCCTTAGTAATAACAACTCATATAGTCATTTAGAAAAGTTATGGAAGGATCATATTTCATAATCGCAATTTATCCATAGCTAAACCTTTTCAAAAAATTTAACTTCAACCTTATTTTCCCCAAAATCTCTTAAACATAACGATTCTAGTCGTTAAGAACCCAAAACCAAAAAAAACCTTGATAAGTTGTATTAGTGATTCAAGGGTATAATGATGATTTGATTGAGGTTAGTAGAGAATTAGACCAATTTGCAAAATGAGAGATATAAATAAGTTTAATGATTGAGGTTCCATATATTATGAAAAATAATTAAATTTACTATTTAAGCTTTGGTAGAATACGAGCATTAATATAGACTAAGCAAACAATTACTCGACGTTTCAACATTTGCAAATCTTTTACACAAAATTTCCTGAATTATTAGGATTATTGCTTGTTTCCTTTTTAGCACTTTTAATTCTTATACATATTAATATTTTGTTAGATAATAAAAGTTCTATATTGACTACATCTCCGACGGTCAGACTTTATAGTATTGAGCGCACTTTCCTCTAGAATATTTAGCTGAATGTTTATTCGCAAGTTGCCAACATGCTTATCTTCCCAAATACTACAGCTAATAATATAGGCGAGATGGTATAACTTTCAAGAGGGTGAAGAAAGTGATTGATAATACAGTGGCATTTTATAAAAATATTTTTAAAAAAATTATATCCAAACGTTATGAGCTGTTGATAATAAATCAACAGCTCGTGGATTCTATTGAAGCTTTATTAACTTTCAACACCTTTTAAGATAAGTCCTGGTCTATGAAGTATGATAATATCGAAGTCTATGACTAAAAGGTAAAAGTTGTTACTTCTACAGTTTTAGGTGGCATTAGTTAATAAAGATTCATGCATAAATATTGTGTCATTCATCCTAACACTATTAAGCAATAGTAGTATATAGAGTTCTTACATAAGTTAAGAGATGAATACAAAGAATAAAATATCATCCAGTCAGTTGATAAACTCTAAGTTCATAAGACCAAGGAGTCTAAGAAAGCTCATAATAAGTTTAACACACCTCTGACTAACGTTCCATATAGCTCTTAATTTAATGGGATAAAGTTTCTAGTAGAATTAAATCAAGATTTACTTAAAAACTACAGTCTCACAGTCTCAAATTATGCATGACTGGCATGCAGTTAACTTTATTCAAATCAACTGTAAGAGTGTTAAACAAAATTTTTCTGTGTCAAAAGGAAGAAAAATGAATGTTTATAAATAATAGCTAGATTTAAATGAATGAACAATATTTCTTATTAAATGTACGTTTAATTAACTCGGCTCTTTCTTCCTTTCAATCCAAGCAAGGACCCGGTATTTTTTCTCTTTGATTCAGCATCTGTATCGATGCTCAATTTATCTAGTAATTAGATATCTTTATAAAGACTTTTGTTCTCTTAATAAATAGTTTATGAATTTCTCTCTCTTGAACTTTTTCAAGCCCTTAAATTAAAAATTATATCTAATTCAAGTTTCCCTAAAAATAATATGAATCAATTTTTACTAGAGAGGTAAAGATCTTAGCGAGATTGGTCTTTATTAATGCATGGTATGTCCTTTAAATCTTGTGTAAAAATAGAATAGCGTTTTTATAACCTTTTTTAATGATTTATCTGAGATAACTCTTATTATAAATTGCCAAGAATAAAAAATAAAAGACTCTTTCAGGAAGCTTGTAAGAGAGTTATTTCTAAGGAGAAAGGTAAACAACTAACTCTTTGACTATAATAGCATCTTCGTTGAGTTAAGTACAGAAATCTTAGGATAATTTGGTATTTATATCAAATTAATATCATTCTTTTTAAAGGCTTTCTTCCCATCACTGAATATTTGCTTTAAGAATAATATTTTGGTACATCCATTGTTTGAAGGAATATACAAACTAGAGTACTTGTTTAAAAATATAT